>JAPTJF010000564.1:0-35873 GCA_029339195.1 Micractinium sp. NFX-FRZ
TGGGCCTGACTGCAGCTGGGCTGGGGGCGATGGTGCAGCGAAATGGCCTGCAATGGGGTGCGAAAGAGATAGGGAAATGCAGCTGGAGATGAGGAGGCTTTGGCTGGCGGCTCTGGCTGGGCTCTGGCGCCGCCCCTCCGCCTTGCTCCACACCGGTGGGGCTGCGGCAGGCAGGCGGCTTGCGTGGGCTCTCTGGGGCGCTGGTGCGGCGAAACGCTCTTGATTCGGGTGCAAAAGCGATTAGGCAAAGGCAGACGGCAGGCGCAGCGGCAGCGCAGGCGGCCCCAGCTCCGCCCCGCCGCCCTGCCCCACACCGGCAGGGTGAGCTGGGCGGGCACAGTGCGGGGGAGGGGCCGCTGCAGCAGCGCTCCTCCCTTGATTTGCATGCGAAATGGGATGGGCCAATCAGGCAGGAGACGGATGGACTGGTGAGGTGGCGGTGGCGCCGCTCCTCCGCCTTGCTCCACACCGGTGGGGCTGCGGCAGGCAGGCGGCTTGCGTGGGCTGCTGGCAGACATCCCTAATCTGACCTCCTTCGCACATTTCACAGTGACCTCCCTTCCTGCCTGCTGTCAAATGGTTTATTCTTACATGTGCAAGGCACGGGCACGCAGGCACTCAGGTGGTCTGACCAGCATGCAGCAGCAGGCATTCTCTGCATTGTCTGGTTCCCGCCGCCTGGCCCGCCTGCCCGCGCATGTGCTGGCACAGCACTCGCCCTGCCGCTTGCGCTCAGTTTGCCTTGCCATTCACGATCTTGTCCCGGTGCAGGTGAATGTTTGTCTTTGTGAGCAGCTTGACCTGCTCAAACTGCAGCGGCTGGTTAGTGAAGGGGCACTGCTGCTTCTCAGCCAGCACCACCTGCGGGGGGAGGCGGGGAGACACAGGGGCGGTAGATGAGGGGTGGTCAGGATGGGGCAAGGGGGCCTGGTGGGGTGTAGTGGGGAGGGCGGTGCAAGGAGGCCCCAAGGCGGCAGCTGGTGACCCAACCCCTGCAGCCAGCTAGCCCACGCTGGGAAGGAGTGCGGCAGCAGTGTGGCAGCCTCTCACCTCTGCCTGCGCCTCACCCGCCCGCAACCGCGCAGCCCCCGCACCGTCCCGTCCCCACGGCTCCCGTGCCCCCCCACCTTCCACGTGGCCAGCCCGGCGACGTATCCGTAGGGCGAGATGGCTGGGCGCACCACCGCCCCCATGGTGATGGGGTCAATGAAGTGGGGCAGCGGGTTGTCCTGGTCTGCAGGGGGCGAGGGAGCAGCGGCGGGGGGTGCGGGGGGCAGGGCGGGGGAGGGCAGGAAGGGCCGGTTAGCATGGGCGGCTGGCAGTGGGAGAGATGAATGGGCGGGGCAGCATGCAGGGCATGCAGGTAGCCGCAAGCCAGATGAGGCAGCAGCCCGGCAGCCCGGCCAGGCCAGCAGGCAGGCAGCAGGCAGATCAGCCTGGCAGGTCCAGGCAGCAAGCGCAGTGATACCAACAGCCCCCGCCCCCCGCTCACCCAGCGCTGACGTGTCATCCCCGTTCTCCTGCAGCCGCTTGCGGTACCGCTCATGGCGGCTCACAGCGCTCCACCTGCACACACGGGGTGCGGGGCGGGGCAGGGGGCGGGCGGGTGATGGCAGGGTGGGGGTGGGAGAGGGAAAAAGGGGGCGTGACACCGGGGGCACAGGCACAGCAGGCGGCGGCCTGCCTAGGAGCCTGCTGACAGCCATCCTTCCCACCTTGCTCCCGCCAGTGGTTGCCTCGCACCCAGCCTGCCCACCCACCCCTTGGTCCTGGCCACACCAGGACGTGTTGCATGATCACTCCACCATACACCCCCCCCAGCTCCACCACTTGCTGGGTCACGGCCCTCTGCATGGTGCCCTTGCCCACGATCCTGCCCCTCTTCACCCATCCTGTCCTGACACTCCTGCCCCTCAACTCACTTGCTGGTCATCATCTGCGTCTCGTCCTCATCACCCTCAGCCTCCCCCTCGTCCTCGCTGTCGCTGTCGCCGCGCCGCCGCCGCCCCTTGCCGCCGCCGCCGGCCGCGCGCCGGCCCCCGCCGCCATTGCTGGGCGGCCTGCAGCAGACAAGAGATGCGCAGAGCAGCAAAGTGCAGCACATCAGCACCTGTACTGTTATTGTAGTCAGATGATGAAGCCAGCATGGCAGGTACCCATCCCCGCCACCCATCATCGCCACCACCTGTGCCCTGCGGCCCCCCCACCTGGGTGCCCGCTGCGCGCGGGGCGCCGCCGGTGCCAGCGGCCTCCCCGCCGCCGCCGCCTGCCGCTCCCGCTTGCCCGCCCAGTACTCGGTGCACAGCTCCTGGGGGTCCAGGTCCTCCACCGCCTCCTGGATCTGCACACCGCATGCATGCGCGTGGGGGAGGGGACCGGGGATGTCAGGTGTGTGTTGTGTGGGCGGGAGGGCCGGCTCCCCAGGGTCCAGGCCTCCCACCGCCTCCTGGATCTGCAGGTGTGTTGGGGAGGGGAGCGGAGGGGGAGGAGGTGTCAGGTGCGCGTCGTCCGGGTGGGAGGGCCGGCACTGTAGGGGCCAGGGCGTCCACCGCCTATCGGATGAACCCAGCACATGCATGCGAGCTGGGGCATGTGATGCCACGTGCATGTATGTAGGCGGGAGGAGCAGTAGGAGCCACACCCCCTGCAGGCAAACCCCTCCTCGCGCCAATCAACCCCCAGCGCAAGTTCCACCCCTGCCTCACGTTGGGCTGGTTGAGCCCAAAGTACTCGGGGCCTGCAATGGCGGTCTTGGGGGGCGGCGGCAGGTCCTCCCCCGCCCGCCGCCGCGCCTCGATCTCCGCGTTGATGCGCTTCAGGATCTGCGCAGCGGGGTGTGGGGGGTGGGGGGGCAGACAGGACGGGGTGGGCGGGAGAATAAGAAAGGGAGAAAGGGTGTCATGCCTCAAAACTCTTCAACGAGGCGCTTCAAGATCGGCGGAAAGGGAGGGGAGAGGCGAGGTTGGGGAAGGCAGAAGGCACTGGGTAATGAGGCAGGGTGAGGTGGGTGTGGAGGTGACGCAGAAAGACGGGGTAAACCGTCAAAGCAGGCACGGACAAGCGCGGTGCCACGCAGGGCGCAGCGCGGCAGCAGAAGCGCGGAGCGGGGGCAGGTGCAAGCGGCATGCGCCCAGCAATGCGTGTGCTGCCATGCACCCTCACCCCGGTCCAGCAGCCGGTGCAGCTCTTAGCGATGAGCGGCTCGTCGGGGCGGTCCAGAGCCACCACCTACCCAGGGGGGCGAACAATCGTTGGGATGGCGTTTCGGTGGCTGGGCGGTGCACCAAGGGCTATCTGGGCGGCGGATGACAGGGAGGCAGGGGGTGCTTGCCCCACACAACCGGGGCTGCGATGCTATCACTCGAGGGTAAGCTGCGCCAGGCGCCAGCAAACCGGCGGCCCATGAGCCCTGCACCCGCGCACTCGCACGACCACATGCACACGCGTGCTGGCGCCCACCTTGAATGTGGGCTGCGGCCAGTACAGCCCGCCCTTGCCGATGATGTGGCACTCGTGCACGCACAGCTGGTCGATGGCGACGCTGCAGGCAGGGGGTGGGCGGGTGAGGGCGTTCACAAAAAAGGGGAGGGCTGTGGCCGCTCGTACCGGTGGTGAGGTGCTGGGAGGCAGGGCAAGAGGCTGGGGGGCTAGGATCCGTCAGCCGCTGGCCCTCCACGCTGCCACGCACATTACCAACCCACTATTTGGTGCACCCACACTGCGCTGCCCCAGCGCCCCGCCGGGAGCCGGCCGATGTCCCCACCTGGAGCGGAAGAGTGTGCGGGATTGGAAGCCCTCTGGGAAGATGTAGCCGGCGTTGTACCACCCCTTCTCGGCCCTGCAGGTCGGCATACGAGCAAGCAGATGTTGCGGGGGGGTGGGCAGGCAGGGCAGAGGGGTGAGCAAAGAGGCTGGGGGATGCAGCAAAGAAGCCGTCCACACCAGGCTCCTCCTCCCACTCACCAGAGTGCCCGACCTGCCCTCCAACACCAACCCTCCTCACCTCAAGCTCACCACTCCACCACACCCGCCCCCTCCTCTACTCAAGCCAGGAACCCTGCCTCTGCCTCTGCACCACCACCACACCCTCCCTGCAGCTTCACTTCACACTGTCTGCGCTTCCGAACTCCCATGTCAACCAGCCAGCCAACCCAGCCAGCCAACCTGAGGGCGCCCGCCTCCACCAGGTCTGCCGACTTGTGGCTCTTTTGCTTCACCCGCCCCCGGCAGGTGTGGCCCGTCGACGAAATGGCGCGCACGCGAGGCTGCTGCGGCGCGCGGCTGCTGGCGCCGGCACCGCCGCCGTTGCTGGCCTGCAGCGGGATGGGGGGCAGCGGAAGGCGCACAGAGGTGTGAGGAGGGCGCCAATGTCACAATGGTGCGAGGGGCTGGGCGGTTGCCTGGCGGTGAGGGTGCGAGGGAAGGCTGAACAAGTGCACCGTTGGCAGTGGGTTGGGGGCATTGCAGGCCAGGCAGGCAAGCGAGGAGGCAGGCAGGGAGCGTTGCTCACCTCTGCCGCGCCTGGCGAGCCTCGGCGCGAGGGCCGCCGCGGATGCTGCTGCTCGCTGCCGCTGGCCTGCCGCTGCTGCTGCTGGGAGGTGGCTGGCAGCGCTGTCGGGGCACCCGCTGCTGCTGCATCCACTTGCATCGCTTCTGCATGCGGCTCTGCCGGAGCTCCTGCTGCTGCTGCTGCTGCTGCCGCCGGTGCTCCCGCCCCGGCCTCCTCCTCCTCCTCCTCCTCCACCCTCTGCCTCTTCTTGGCAGGCGTTTTCCGCCCGGCGCCTGCGCCCGCGGCCTTGGCTGCACCGCGCCGCCGCGATTGCCGCTGCGCCTGCTGCCGCTGCTGCTCGTCATCGGAGGATGCTACGTCAGCGCTCGCCACGTCAGCACCCTCGCCCTCAGAGTCCACGGCATACCCGTAGGCTGCCATGGTGGCTGCGGCGGCACTCTTGGCAGCGCGGGTGGGGCGCGCCCGGCGGGCAGGCGCCTGCACGGCAGAAGGCATGGCCGAGGGACAGAGCTGCATTGATGGAATGCAGGGGCCTGCGAGAGGCAGGGCGCAGCGCAACCTCTCCAGTAACCCCTGCTGCTCCCGCGCATCATCAGCCGCCCTGCCCCGCCCTCACCGTGCGTGCGCGGCGTGAGGGGGCCTCCTGGAAGTCGTCGTCGCTGCTCTCCTGCCCCGCCATCTCCTCATCACTGCAGGCACAACAATGGACAGGCAGGCAGGCAGGGAGGCAAGCAGGCACAGGCGGGTGAGCAGGCACGAGTGCTGCTGCTGGGAACAAATTGCGCATGCCGGCAGAAGTAACGGAGTGACATGCGCTTCCACTGCCGCCACGTATGGCACGTGCATACGCTGCGTGCTACCAGCTGGCAGCCTGTATGCACCCCTGCACGACAACCCCTGCTCAGACCTGCCTTCTACCCATCCAGCTTCCTCTAACCCCTCCTCACCTCGATGACGCCTGCTCCCCCTCCGTCTCAGTCGCCTCGCTGTCGGTGGAGGCAGCAGAGGCCGCCCGCTTGACAGCCTGCCGCGCCTGCACCGCCGCCTGCCGGCTCCGGCGGCCCCGCCCTGTTGTGGGCTGCTGCTGCTGCTGCTCTTCCTCCTCCTCCTCCTCTGCTGTTGCCTGCTCCGCAGTTGGTGGAGAGGTCTCGCCGCCAGCCTCGTGTGCTGCGTCCGTCTGCGCTGCAGCCCCAGCTCCTGCCTCCGCCTCTGCTTGCAGAGGCTGCCCCAGCAATGCACGGCAGGCCGCAGCGCGCGAGGCATCCTGTGCTTCGAGCTGCTCGAGCACGGCTGCCCGCACTGCATCGCTGGGCATGCGCTGCAACACTGCCAGGGCCTTGGCGTCGCCCTGTGGAGGGGAGGGGGAGGGAGGGAGGGAGAGGGGCTTGGAAGGGAGGTGAAGGCAGGGAATGAATGAGGGAAAAGTAAGGCGAGCACGCTGCGCAGCGGCATGAGAGGTCTGCAGCAGACGAGGCATGGGTGTGCATGCCCAGCAGCGCAGCCGTCTACGTTGCACAGCCGTCAAGCAGGCGGATGCTCCACATCTCAAGTCAGCCAACCAGCCAGCCCCAGCCAGGCCACCACCCTGCCGGCTACAGGCTCACCAGGCGGGCCAGCTGCTTGGACATGGCTGCCAGCATGGCGCTGCTGGGCATAGCAGGCACAGCAGCGGCTCCACCACCGCCTGCTGCCGCCGCTGCCGCCTCGCCCGCTGCCTCCTCCATCGGACGCGAGCGCGCCACCGAGGCGGGCGTGTGCTGCTCGCTGCCCATGGCCCGCGAGTCGGACGGCTCGCCCAGCTGGCGGCGTGCACTGCGCAGCTCAGAGTCGGTGGGTGCCTGCAGCGTGTCCGCCTGAACCAGCACGTACCTGCAGGCAGGCGGGCAGGCACGCAGAAGGAGGCACCGGCGGCGATGAGGGAGGGGAGATGCTGCTGGGGATGAGGGCAGGCACGAGTAGGAGGAAGCGCCAGGGCGCAGCAAGGCTGACCACAGCAGCAGCTCAGCACATGCCACCAGCACGCACGAGGCGCAAGGGCAGGCTGACGAGAGCGCCAGCAATCAACACCCGTGCAACGCACCTCTGCGGCTGCGCCGGCGCAGCTGAGCGCTGCTGCGCCCCGGGCCACAGCAGCACGCCGCCGCTGGGCCCAGCTGCTGCTGCCTGCTCTGCAGGCGGCGTTGGCTGCTCCTGCTGCGCCTCCTGCTGCACCACTTGCTCCGCCTCCTCTGCCTGCTGCTCCTCCTCAGCAGCCGGCGTCTCTGTCAGCTGCTCGCTCTGCTCAGCAACTTCATCCTCATCCTCTTCCTGCTCACTCTCCTGCTGCTGCGCCTCCTCCTCCTCCTCCTCCTGCTCGGCCTGCTGTGCTGCAGCAGCGGCCTTGCGTGCTGCCTGGCGCCCCTTGGGGGGCGGCTTGAACCCCTTGCCTCGGAAGGCACCCACAAACACCTGCGCACAAGGCAGGGCACAGGAATGGGCAGGGCAGAGCATGGACAACAGGGCGCAGCAGGGGGGAGGCAGAGTCAGCAGTACAGACCTGGGGTGGACTGAGTTAGTGCTGCACCCAAGGTCTTGGGCAGGCAGGCGGGCAGGCAAAGGTGCCAGGCCGCCTGGGGGCCCAGCAGGTCAGGACAGGCGGCTACGGTGCAAGGACTGCAGGCAGCCAGCGGCTCACGTTGCCGTTGAGGGAGGCGGGGTCGATGAGCTTGGGGCGGGGGCCTGGCTTGGCCTGCCAGTTGGGCTGGTGCCGGCCTGCAGTGTACACAACAGCATGGCAGCATCGGTTGGCCTGCCAGTGTTTGCCTCGTATGGCCACGGAGCTGTCCCAAAACCGGTCCTCAGTGCATTCCTGCACACCAACTGCTCCAACCAGGTGTCCCACATGTCCGTCCCTCATCACATCCCTGCACACAAAGCAGACTGCCCCGTACAGCAGCAGCAGCACGGACAGCAAAGCGAAAGCAGCACAGCGGCTGCGCACTAGAGCTGGCCTCGCGGCGCGGCCGCTCCGGGGCAGCTTGGGCAACTGCAGGCGCCTCTTCTACGCTGAGGCCGCACGTCGCCTTGACGCGGCGCCGGAACGCCGGGTCGGACACCAGCGCTGAGGCGGCGTCATCCTCCCTGTAGGCAGTGCGGGCCAGGGAAGGGTCAGGCAGCAGTACGTTGCGGCTGCAATGCTGCAGGCTGCTCCTCTCCTGCAGGCCGCCGTCAGCCGGGTGAGCCTCTGCGCATACACAAACTGGGGCCGGCCCACCACGCCGCTCGCACCACCTGCCACCTTGCAAAATGCTTCATGTGTCTCCTGCCATGCCACCCAGGCCGTCCACAACTCAACAGCGCCCCCCGCGCCAAAGACACACACTCCGCCTCCCCTCCCCGCCCGCCCACCTGCCGTCGCACAGCTCCAGCGCCCGCTCCGCCTCCTCCTGGCTGATGTCTGGGCACACCTCCAGCAGCTCCCCCACCTTGCGCCTCTTCTCACGCCGCTCGTACTCCTCAAACATGCGCCGCTGCATGGCCACCTGCACAGGGTGCAGAGGAGGAAGGGGGGAGAGGGGAGAGTCGGCTGGTGCCGCCGCCTTCAAGAGAGCGTGGGTCTAAAGCACGCCCCTGCTCCAGGGCGTCCTGCATACAAGTGGACTCAGGAGCGGCACATATCCAGGTCCCTGTCACAATTGCACGCACGACGTCGGGGCGCAGGCAGCCACCTGATTGTGTTTGCAAGCCACGCCCTGGCAGCGGCACCTGGAGCAGGCAAGCGGCACCCCGCCTCCGGCCGCCCACCTACCCGCTGATCAATGATCTTCTGCTCCTCCTCTGTGAGAGTGCGCTCCTCCAGGCTCTGGAACAGGTTGTCCGTCCTGCACCGGCTGGCACAGCACGACACCGCAGAGGCGCGCAATGGCGGGTGGGCAGGCAGTTGTCGGCGGTGCCACACCATGCTGCCGCCGCTGGCGCCGCTGCCGCCGCCATTTAAAACCCTGGCTGCTCCCCGCGGCCGTCTCACACCACACAGTCCGCTGCACGCGTCCCACCTGTGCTTGGCGATGCCCTCTGTAGCAGTCTGAAACATTTTGCGCAGGCTCGGCTCCTGCTCCGCCGGGTCGGCGTTCTCTGCGTCCGACGCATTGGCGTTGGGTGGTGCTTCGGCCACCATATCTCCAGGGACCTCCAGCGCCGCCATGACGCCTGCAGCACGCTGCTCGCCCCCGCTGCCGCCTGGCTGCTCCTGCCTGTCGAGGAGGGTGCACTAAGCAACCCGCACCAGCTATCGATCACTGCTTTGACTGAGTCCGATGCCACAGAGGCGGGAATGGAGGAGCGGAAGAGGGAGTTCAAAGAGGCTGAGCTGGACGCCTTCTTCCGCTGAAAATTGCTGCCCGATGGCAAATCGGGGCTTGCAGGCGGGTTGGCAGTGTCGATCGCGGGGGACTGGCGTCAGGGGAGGCAGCATGGCTCGGTAGCACCTCCCGCCAGTGGGCGCATTCGCCTGCACCCTCGCCAACCCCCTCTGCTGCTCCAGATGGCATCCCGAATCCCCAGGCTGCAGCTGTCCCGGCTGCCGCGCATCCCCTCGCAGGTGGGCTGAGTTCACCACAGCCGAACGCAGTCGGCTGTGCGGCGGGTGGCGGTGGGGGTGCTTGGGCGGCACTTGCGGCCAGCCACAGACATGCAACAGGCTTGCATCACATTTGCTGAGGCACCGCATATCTCACCCTCACAAATGTTGCTTCCCTGCCTGCCTGTGCCTGCAGCAAGTTTTGCTGCTGAGTTCGGGGCGCGGGGCGCGGCGGCGGCTGGGCGCTGCGCTGCTTGCAGCCCTCGCCGCGCTTGCCCTCTGCGCCCTTGCTCTGGCTCTACGTCCGGGGCCACACTACGTTCTGGTCATCGATGCCGGCAGCAGTGGCACCCGCATGTACGCCTACACCTGGCGTGACGGCGCAGGCGCCGGCGGCGCGCCCGCCCTGGCGGTTGTCCCCGCCACGGCAGCACCCAGCAAGGTGCCGCGCCGGGCGCTCCCCGGCAAGCGAGCCTACCAGCGGGTGGAGACAGAGCCAGGGTTGGATCAGTTCGTGGGAGACACTGACGGGCTGCGGGAGCGGGCGCTGGGTGAGCTTGGGGGCGGCGTGGTGGTGGGTGGGTGGGTGGGTGGCCCATGTGGGTGCTGCTGCCTCGTGCTGGGCGGCAGATGGTGCAGCAGGCGGGCACGGTGAGCCAGACTGAGCATGTCGTGATGCAGCCGAAAGCACAGTCGTTGCATGTTTGGACCTTTCCGTGCCTGGAAAAGTTGCGCGGGCAGCGCCTGCCTGCCTGCCTGCCTGCCATCCTGCCTGCTTGCCTGCAGCGCCACCTACTGCCCCTGCCACACCCTCTGCTCGCCTGTCCCCCCGCCGCAGGCCCGCTGCTGGAGTGGGCCGAGGCGGTGGTGCCGCAGCGCCAGTGGTCCCGCACCCCCGTCTTCCTGTGTGGCACCGCAGGCCTGCGCAAGCTCAGGTGTGAGGGGTGGGTGGGGTGGTGGATTGGGTGTGTTGTGGTGGGGGGTGGAGAGGGGGCACAGCGCGTGTGCAGCCAGGCCCTGCAGGGTGCATGTGCGTGCAGGTACTGCTGCCACGCAGGCTGCAGGAGTGAGCTGTCTTCGACATCTGCAGGGTCACCGCCCTCACCTCGCCCGCCTCCTCCCCCACCTGCTCACCCGCCCCACCCTCACCTGTGCCTACTGCCACAGCGAGCAGCAGCAGGGGCAGCTTCTGGAGGAGGTGCGGGGCGTGCTGGGCGGCGCCACCTTCCGCTTCCACCCTCCGTGGGCGCGCATCATCAGCGGGACGGACGAGGGGGTGTACGGCTGGATTGCGCTCAACTACTTGGAGGGTGAGGGCGGGAGGGCGGGCTGCAGACAACCGTGTTCATATGTGCATGTGCACCACTGATGGTGGGGGCAGGGTGGGGCTTGGTTGGATGCAACGTGGCGGGGCGGGCCTGGAGTGCGCTCCAAGGCTGGGTTGTGTGCCGAATGGGGCTGGAGAGCTAAATGGCGTGGAGGCAGGCATGCATTGTACTGCCACGCTACACGCGTAAACGCCCGCCTTCCCCGGTGCGGCTCCATCTGCAGGCCGTCTGCAAGCTGCTGCTGCTGACGCCAACGGCGCCGGCGCTGGCGGCACCCTGGGGGCGCTGGACTTGGGGGGCTCCAGCCTGGAAGTGACGTTTGCGGCTGGCAGCGTGCCCTGGGAGGAGGACGCGGGTGCGCACTGCACTCACCTCCTTCCGCATAATGCATTGGATTGCACTGGGCGGCCCGCCCACGTGTTCTGCCCTGCCTGCCTGGGTGTCTGGCGTGGCCTGCCTGCCTGCCTGCATGACGCATGCTGCACGGCAGTGTGATGAACGAGCGCCGGCAGCTCGTCACCCTGACCTTTGGTGCCTTGCCCCGCGCTCCCCTCCCCGCGCAGTGAACGCCACGCTTCTGGGCGCCTCCCACCGGCTCTACTCCCACGTGCACCACCACTACGGGCTGAACGACGCCTTTGACCGCTCCGTCAGCATCCTGCTGTCCCGCCTGGCGCCACCTGTCACCACCGGTGGCAGCAGCGGTGGCAGCGCAAGCCCAGATGAGATCCGGCAGCAGCAGCAGCAGCAGCAGGGCGTTGGGAGCAGGCCCTCGGCTGAGGGCGGGGGCGGCAGCGAGGGCGCGGCGGATTCTGCCGCTTTGAGTGCAGACGCTGCCAGCGGCAGCAGCGGCGCGCACAGCGCTGCTGAGCAGGCGGGCGTGGTGGCGCCTGGCAAGATCGTGGCAGCGGCGGCAGAGGGTGGCAGTGGGGCGCAGGATGCCCAGGAGGAGGCGGCATCTGGCGCTGGTGATGGCGCCGCTGGTCGGCGGCTGCAGGCCCCGGCTGTGCTGCTCCGCAGGCTGCGGCTGGCTGCCGATGCCCCGGGCGGCGGCGGCAGCGACAGGCAGCAGCAAGGGCAGCAGCAGCAGCTGCTGCAGCAGGAGGGCCAGCAATTGTTCAGCCAGCAGACATCAAGCCAGCAGCAGCAGGGGCAACGCGGTCGCCAGCTGGACGAGGTGCAGGAGGTGGGGCACCCCTGCCTGCACGAGGGGTACCGCCAGCCGTACCGCCGCCTCAGGGGGGACGGCGCCGACGTGCCAGACCCCGCAGAGGTCTTGCTGCTGGGCAGGTGAGCGCCACTCCTGATGCTGGCTACAATGCTGCCAGCTACAGTGCTGTAGTGCTGCTGCTGGTGTTGGGCCAGCAGAAGAGGCGAGTAGTTGTGGACTTCGCCGCTGAATGCCAGGGCTGCTGCCTGGTTGCCTGCCCAAGCAGTGACTTCAGCAGTGTTCTGAAGGTGCAACCTGTGCAAGCAAGCAAGGCGGGATCAACCCACCTGCACCGCTCAGCTGCTGAGCGTAATGACCGCTCTTTCCCCGTACAATCCCCTTGTATAATATGTCCTGCAGGCCCGACTACGCCGCCTGCCAGGAGCTGGCGCACGCTGTGGTCAACGCCAGCGTGCCCTGCTCCGCGCCGCCCTGCGCCCTGGGCACGCCGCAGGTGCGCCCCGGCCCGCCTGCCAACAACGAACGGATGCAGCTGCTGCTTGCTTGGCATTGGGGCCGCTCAACATGCCTGTGCAGCCTGGCCCACCCATCTTCACCTCCTCACGGCCACGTGCACCCCACCCTATCCTGTATTGCCACCCCATCCCCCTCCCCACCCACCACGTCATCCCTTGCCCTGCGGCACCCCATCCACCGCATCTGTGCCCACCTCTTCCTACCCCGGTAGCTCCCACCCTGGCACGCATCATCAATCCACTGACAGCCTTGTTCCTCTCCCCTCCTTCTCCGCCCCTGCAGCCCTCCTCCGCAGGCCATCACTTTGTGGCCCTCACCGGCTTCTACGTCGTCTACCGCTTCTACCGCCTGCCCCCGCACGCCGGCGTGGCGGCGCTGGAGCAGGTGGGCAGGCAGCGCGGGGCACGCATTGAGTCGTGGGCGTTGCGCCTGTGGGGTGTGTGGCACTGCTGCTGCCAGTGGCGAGGTGCCTGTGTGTGCGAGGGGGATGACACTGCTGTTGACGATGGCGAGGGGCCTGTGTGTGTGTGTGACGCAAAGGGGCGCAGGGAATCTGATGCTGCGCGCCACGGCACAGCACCGCAGTGGCACAGGTTGCAGCGGCTGTCACAGGTGGTGGGCGAATGCTCCGTGGCCTTGCCCGCCCGTGCGCCAGGTGTCCCCACTGCGGTGCCAACACCGCAACAGCATGCCTCCCACACTGTTTGCCCTTCCCTCCGCTCTCCCCCTGCAGGCGGGGCGCCAGTTTTGCGGGCTGAGCTGGGGCGAGGTGCAGGCGCGGTTTGAGGGGGAGCTGATGGTGGAGGACTACTGCTTCAGGTGGGGAGTGTGGGGCGATGCTTTTCCTTTGGGGCCTTTGTAGCGTTTCCTAGGAACCTCTCAGTATTGGTAGGGGTTGTTAGAAGCCCTGATGGCAAGGTGGCTTCAAATGCTCCTGAAAACAACTTCAGGTTCTCTTGGAAACAAAACGTGCTGATTTCAGGGGACCTGCTGTCTATGTGTCCACTAGTAGAGGGTGCAGCTGCTGTATAGTTCGGTCAAATGCGTGTGCCGTTGGTTGAAAGACAGAACTGGGGCGCCACAGCGGCCATGTGAAGCCTGATGCCCCTAGGCAGTGCGGGAAAGCAGCAGAGCTGCGCACATGTGTTTGGCGGCTGTTGGTGCGGGGTCACTGCTGCAGTTTGGGGGAGGAGGGGCCTCACCTCGGTTGCGCCCTGCTCTCGATGTTTCCTGGATTGACCAGCGACCCAGCTGCCTGCGCTCGGCTGCGCCTGCTGACTGCTGCCCCCTGCACCCCCCGCACCTGCTCCCTGCAGGGCCCCCTACATCTCTGCGCTGGTCAGCCAGGGCCTGCTGCTGCAAGACGAACAGCTGCACATAGGTGGGTGGGTGGGTGGGTGCATGGTGGTGGCGCTGTTGGGGGGGTCGGGGGGGTGCACTCTGGTGTTTGCACCCTGTGGGTGCGCCTGCAGGGTTGAGGTGCACTGCCTGGTATGTGGCAGCCAGCCCAGGACAGGGGCGGGCAGCCGACAGTCAGAAGCACCGGGCGGCGAGCTAGCTGCACACGAGTGCCCGGCTTCTAAGGTAGTTACTGCTGAACCCTGGCTGCCCGCTTTTTCCTACCTGCTTACCCATGCCTGCCTGCCCATGCCTGCCGCCCACCTGCCTGCCTGCCTGCATCCCTGCCCGCCCGGCCGCAGGCGGCGGTGACGTGGGGTGGACGCTGGGCGCGGCGCTGGCCGAGGGGTACCGCCTGGGTGGGCTGGGGCAGGGCAGCGGCAAGCGCGTGGTGTTCAGGTGGGCCGGGCTGGGGTTGCTTAGATTGTGGGATAGGGAGGAGGCTTGCGGGCCAACAGCGTGTCCCAACAGGTCGTCACACAATTGGCGCACGTCAGTGGCCCGTTTGGCTAGCAAGACAGTGTGGCAGGTGCAGTGCCGGGCAGCCATCTGTGCTGTACATCTCACGTGCCTGCCTCGCCCGCCCGCTGGTCCCTCCTGCAGCCGCAGCTCGTTGCCAGCCGTGCTGCTGCTCCTGGCGGGGGCCAGCGCGGCGACGGCGCTGGTGTGCCTCGCCCGCTCGCGCTGGGGGCAGCAGTGGCCCTTTGGCGGCGCTCACGGCCTGGGCTGGCTCAGCGGGCGCGGCGGCTGGCTGAGCAAGGTTCGGTCCAAGGGCTCTGCTGAGCTCACCTCCCTGGGCATCGACAGCAGCCCGCCTGCCAGCGAGCGCAGCAGCCTGGGCGGCAGCAGCGCTGGGCTGGCGGGGCTGGTGTACCCGGGGGCACTCAGCAGCAGGGGCTCCTCGCCGCTGCCCAGCGCACACAGCGGGGGGTGGGCCACCGCACGCAGCGGCGGGCAGCACCAGTATGCCGCCACCGCTGCTGGCAGCAGCGGCGGCGCCAGCGGTAGCGCCATCATGGCGGCAGCGGCAGCGGCGGAGCCCACTTCACTGGCCGGCAGCCCCTCCTGGGCCGCACTGGTGGGGGCGCCTGGCCCCTCCTCTGAAGCAGGCGGGGGCAGCAGCGACACTGTGGTTCTGCCACCACGGGAGACCAGCTACTCCTCAAACCTGAACAGGCTGGGCAGGTCTCGCAACTTTAGCCGGCGCTCGCTGGCCACAACAACTACCAGCCCGGAGCCGGGGGAGTGACTGACTGACTGATCTGTTTGTTCCCTGATCTCTTCTCCGATCCGTCCGTTACTTGGTTTTGAGAGATGCGTGCGCCCCAGGGGCTGCACGTCTCTGGAGTGTGACCGAAACCTTCTAGTGTTGTGCGGGGAAGGCAGCAGGTCATTCCAGAGCAGAAGCAGCGGTGGTCGAGTGGCTTGGCTGGTGCCATGTCAGGCAATGGGGTGGGGGGTGGCTGTCTTTGGTTTGGTGAGGGCTGAAGCTGCGTGAATCATTTTTGGGATTTGAGATTGAGCTGGATTGGGCTGAGCTGGCGCTTCGTGCCTTCCCGGCTCCCTCCTGTTGCGCACACACTGCACCCCTGTTCTGTGCAACATGCGTTACAAACTGTGAGAGACGCGCAGTGGGCAGGAGCCTCAACAGTGGGGCATGGGGCCACCTGCGTGGCTGCCGTCGGCATCACCCGCTGCCCGCCTGCTGCTCCTGCCAGGCCGCATTGATGCCCTGAGACACTTCCTGCACTCTTGCCAGGATGGCGTCTCGCTCAGCCGCTGCCAACCGGGCGCCCCACCGAGCCTCAAACTTGTCGGGATGCCAGCGCAGGCAGGCGCGTGCATATGCCCGGCGCTGCGCACGCTGCCAGCTCGGCTGCTGGCTGGGCTGTTGCTCCTCCTTCTGCTGCCGCTGCTGCTGCTCCCGCCACTCGTGCTGTTCCAGTGCTGCCAGACCTGCCAGGTACTCTTTGCACCCCACGGTCGGCCAAGGAAAGTCTGCAAGCGGCAAGGCGTCGCTGCCGGTGGCGCCGCCCTCCAGCGCCCCCCACCGGCGCTCGCTCTGCTGCACCGCACGCAGCCACAGCCGGGCCTGCGCCTCGCTGCCAACCTCCCCATTGCCGCTGTCCCCACACGGCAGCTGCCGCTCCGTGCCGCCGCGTCCATCCTCCTGCCACCCTTGTCCTCCGCCCCAGGCATGCTGCTGCTGCATTTTAGCCCTCAGGGCATCCTCCTCTAGCTGCTGGCGCAGCTGCTGCTTTGCACGAAACGCTGCCAGCAGCTCCGCCTGCGCCGCTGCCTCTGCCCGCAGCGCCGCGCCATGGCGGGCTGCCTGGCTCCGAGCCAGGAAGCGCTCCTCCTCGCTGTCGTAGCTGCGGAGCGGACAGAGACCGCATGGGGCGAAGGAATGGCGACGGTTGGTGGGGTGGAGAGGAGTGGCCGGGCGGTGCCGCCACATGCTGCGCACCATGCAGGCGGGCGGGTGACACTGTGGGGGTCTCTACCTGTCGTCGCTCGACTCTGCAGCTTCAGCATTGCGTGCCGATGCGCTGGGTGCTTGCGCTCGTGCCGGCATGGAGCCGGCACGAGCAGGCAGGAGGCGGTCAAAGTTGGGGAGCCAGCACGCTTATGCGCTTCTCTTGCAAAACTGGGATCTTGGTGATGTCAGCAAGCCTGTGAGTGTGCGGCGGTGCAGCAAGGCCCAATGCAGGGCCCAAGTGGGCATCAAGGCCATGTCGGCGTCTGCAGCCATACAAGGATGAGAGCGCAACGCCGACATCGCCTCGTCTTGAGCAAGGTTTCGGACCACGATCTTGAACCACAAGCCTTTGCCTGCTTCTGAGCAAGCCACCCGCACTTTGAGCTTGCCTGCGCTCGTGCAGCGAAGCGGAGCGTTGGGAGCGCTGCAAGGCCAGGGGTCCTGCATAAATGCGGAGGCGGGAGCGGCATGACGTGGGGGAGGGGGCGGCTCCCTGGCCGGCGGCACCGCCAGCGGCCGCAATACCGGCGGCACGGCAGCCAGGGCAGGCAGCGCCGCCGCCAGACGAGCAGCAGCATGATGGGCGCCCGCAGCAGCAACAGCAGAATCATGCACGTGAAGGGCAGGCGGCTGAGGAGCAGCTGCGCCACATTGCCGCTATGAGGGCCGCTTTCCAGCGCAGCCAGGCCACCGCCTATGCACAGGTGCATGCAGTGTGGGAACAGCGCAGAGGCGTGCACTCATATGGATGGCAACACAGTGACGCAAGATCAGCATGCATTGTGTGCCTGGCTGTGCTCTTGTGCATTTGAAGCGTCCGCCGTCGTGGCGCCACCCCTTCCCCCTGTTGCACCCTCTCAGCCTACCCGCCGCCCCACCGAAGCCTCCCCCTGTCCCCCCTGCACCTCACCCCTCGCAGTGGGACCTATGGGCAGGCATCAGCCTGTCCGTGCTGCTGCTGCTGGCGCTGCCCAGCAGCATGCAGCGCCAGCACTGGCGCGCGCAGCTGGGCGCTTTCCTGGCAGAGGCCTCCCTGCGCATCGTGCCAGCCTGGCTTGCCACCCTCTGCTGGCACTGGTACATCCCGCACCGCACCCCCATCGTGGCAGCCTGCCGCCTGGCCAGCGTGGTGCTGCCCCGCCTGGTGCTGCCGCCGGCTGCGCCCGTGGGCGACTGGGGCGGCTGGCCCCAGTTCCTGCTGTTCACCCGCGCCCTGGGGGTCAACACGCTGCCCTGGCTGGCGCGCCTGCCCTTCAAGGTGGGTGCGGTGGGGGTGCGGGGCGGGGTGGCCACCCGTGGTGCTGGCATCTGGTGTGGGGCGAGGTGCAGTGAGGAGGGACCGGGCCCTGGCCGTGCCGAGGTGCAACGCGAGTGCTGGTCTGCCAGGCTGGCCCCATGCTCGCCTGCTTGCTGGCCCAGCATGCGCACCCCCCCTGCCGGTCCCAGCCGCCGCCCTGCCACACCATGCCTGCCCCCTGCCCTGCTGTGCTGTGCAGTGGTTTGCGTGGGTGCACCTGATTGGGCTGGCGGATGCCGTGAGGGCCAGCATGGAGGTGTGCAGCTCCCCCGCCTTCTCCGGCCTCACGGCGCAGCACCAGTACGCCGCTGTGTCGCGCGGCGCCAGGCTCCTGTCTGCCCTCACCCCCATGCCCGACCTCCGGGGAGGCGCAGGTGAGCGACGGGGCGAGGCAGGGGTGGGGTGGAAGGGGGCAGTGAATGAGCGGTTGCACAAAGCTGGTTTGGTTGAACCTGGATAGGCCAGGTGCCCCGCATGCCAAGGCTGGTGGTCAGGTGCCCGCCTCGCAACCAGCAGCATCAACCTCCCGCCCGCTGGCATTGCACCGGCCCTGCCACGCCCAGCAGCCGCGCCTGCTGCCTTGCCCGCCCTGCCACCCCACCCAGCACACGCCCCCTCACTCCTAGCCGGTTGGCTGGCTGCCCCCGCCCCGCCCGCCTGCAGCCCACCCGAGCTGCCTGGAGGCCATGGCCGACGCCGCAGGGGGCGCGGCGGGCCCGCCCCTGGGCGTGTGCGCGTGCTGCCAGATGGCCATCTGGCTGCTGTGCTCCCTGGGCTATGCCTTCCCGCTGGCCTGCCAGTACCTGGCCGAGGCCGCCAGCCGGCAGGCCTTCTACCGCCGCCACTGCCGCCGGGCCGGCTGCAACAGCTGCGCCGCCAGCAAGGGCGTGGATCTTCCGGTGCTGGGCGCCACCGCCGCCCTCATGCTGGCCGGCTTCTGCGCGGTGACCTGGCAGCTCAGCGCGAGCCTGTTTGTGCCGCGCGGCGCTGAGCTGGCGGGCACGACGGGCGCGGCGCTGGCCGGCGCGTGCAGCCTGCCTGGCGGGTGCGCCGGCAGCTTGTGACGCCAGCTGGCGGGCTGCTGCCAGCGTCCCACGCAGAAGCAAGCCGTGACAGAGGGGGAGAGTGTTCCGTTTCCGCCTTGATGCTTTTCACTACCGCACTGCGGTGCGCCGCCCGTGTCCTGCTCCTGGATTGTGACTTCAATGTCTTGCTTGCTGATGCCCTGTCCTCTCCCCACAACACACATCCCTTCCAAACCCAGCTCCTCATCTCTTCACTCAAGTCGATGCCCCGTGGCCCATGCGCCTGTTTCCCCCAGGCCTGCACCCTCGACTTCACACACCACTTCCCCAATGCTTGTTGCCGGCTGGCACGCCCCTCCAGCCTTTTGGTGTCCACATACTTTAGGCGCGTCAAGTCACATTGTTTGTTGATGTCATACACACGCACGGCTGCTGAGCAGCTGCAGCCTCTCAAGGCTACGGGAGTCGGGGCAGGGCAGAGGGGTCTGAGCTGGTGTGGGTGGGCTGGGCAACACGCCTCCGGGGGCGCTCACTTCCTCTTCCCCTTGCCAAAGCCGCCGCCGCCGCCGCCGCCTCTCACGGTGACCCTCATCTTGGGGCCGGCACCGCCGCCCCTGCTGCCGCGCCCGCCGCCTCTTCCGCCTCCACCCCGGCCACGGCCGCCGCCACCGCCGCTGCCGTCGTCGTCCCGCTGCTGCCTGAAGCTGCCACGGCCGCCGCGGCCACGGCCGCCGCCGCTGCCGCCGCCGTCGTCGTCCTGCTGCCGCTTGAAGCCGCCACGGCCGCCACGGCCGCCACGGCCCCCACCGCCGCCGCCGCCATCCTCATCATCATGCTGCTGCTGCTGCTGCTGGGGCGCCGCCGGCTCATAGCTGTCATCCTCCTCCCGCTGCCGCTTGAAGCCGCCGCCCCTCCCGCCGCCCCGGCCGCCGAAGCGGCCGCCGCGTCCGCCGCGTCCGCCGCCGCGCCCAAAGGTGCCGGCCCGGCTGCTGCCCTTGAGCCCCACCATGTCCTCTGGGTCCGCACCCACCTGCAGGGCGCAGAATGTGGCCAGGGTGGGCAGGTGAATGACAGCCAGTGGGGGAGGCTGGGGCGAGCCAGGGAGCGAGTGTGTGTGCAGCAAGCACAGGCGCAGCCCAGTACTGCGCCCACCAGCCAACAGGAAGCCCGCTCAGAGCGCAATGCGACAGGGAGAATGCAACAGGCAGCCCTCCTGCTCACCTCCTGCTTGTACCGCCCAGTACTACGCCCACCAACCAACAGGAAGCACGCTCAGAGCGCAATGCAACAGGGAGAATGCAACAGGCAGCCCTCCCGCTCACCTCCTGCTTGTACCACTCGACGTCGTCGTCGTCGCTGCCGCCCTCGCGCGCCTCACCCTCGGCCCGCTCCTCCCACCACTGCGGCCCCCGCTTGCCCCGCTTGGCCGCCGCCTCTTCTGCCACTTCCCGCGCCTTGCGCTTCATGTCCTTCTCCTTGCGCCGCACATTCTCCTCCTGCGCAGTGTGGGGGAGGGGGGGAGGGCACGGTTGAGCGTGGCCAGGGGGAAGAGCTGTGTGCGCAGCAAGAGCTTTGCACCCAAAGGCGCGGGGCAGCGGGAAGCGAGTGCACTGCCACAAGGCGCAGCAAGAGCACATGCTGCACTGCACTTCTTGCAAGAAGGGGCTGCCAAGCTGACTCGCAATCCAGGGCGCTGCCGCGCCAGGCGCTGCCAAGCGCCCGAGCACGACGTGGCAGGCAGGAACCCTGCAGGAGCTCCGCCTAGCCGATCCCTGCGCACCTGCCGCTCCTGCCGGAAGTCCGGCAGCATGTCGCCGCATCCCTCCTGACGCTCCCACCCGGCAACCTCCCTCCCCCCGCCCCCTTCCACTCCCTGCATCCCACCTGCTGCTTGCGCCGCGACTCCCGCAGCGCCTCACGCTCATCCCACTCCTCCTGCTGCTCCGCCGCCTCCCGCTCGCTGCGCTGCTGGTACTTGTGGAACAGGATGCGCCCGTCGCACAGGCCCTCCTCAACCTTGACCACCTCCAGCTCCAGGCGGGGGCCCACCTGCGCGGCACCGGGTGGGGGTGGGGCAGAGGCAGGCAGAGGCAGGAGTAAGAGTGCCGCACGGTTTGAGACCTGATACAGGTGGGGGGAGGGCAGAGGCAGGCAGGGGCAGGAGTGCAACAAGGTGAGACATGAGACACTTGCAAGCGCGCTCGTGAGCACAGCACGAGCAGCACAGCACACTCCCGGCGCACACGAGGCCTCCATTAAGCACGCATGCTCGAGCACGGAACTGGCAGCCTCCAGCACCACGCCCGAGGCCGCCTTGAAAGGAGCACACAGGCGGCGCACCTCGTAGAGGCGCACACGCGACTGGCGGGCGCCCGCCTTGGCCCCCGCCTCCGCCGGCAGCTCAACACGCGACTGCTCAGCCTCCTCCCCCTCGCTCTCCTGCAGGGGTGGGTGGGTGGGTGGGTGGGTGGGGAGGGCGGGAATGGAGCCGTCGGCAAGCAGCAGCAGAGTGCTGCTTTCCTGTCCTTCTCCCGCCCGCCACCACCTCGTCTCGCCCAACACCAACAGCCGTCCCCACCCACCACATTCCCCGCCCCCGCCTTCATCGACCTGTGACCGCTGCGCGCGACGAGCTCTGCCCTGCCAACCAGGCAAACACACACGACTGTGAAGCAAAGCCGGACTGACTGTGAAGCCACGCCGGAGTGACTTTGCAAGCAAGCCGGGCTGACTGTGAAGCAGAGTGGGACTCACCGAGCCGTAGCCGCTGCGCGTGAGGAACTCTGCCACGTCTGCCATGCGCCCCATGTCGGGCAGCTCCTTGCGCGCCAGCAGGCTCTTCAGGTTCTTGCTGCACCAGGGGAAGGGGGGGTGAGTGGGCAAGGGCATGTTAAGGGCATGTGGCTTGCGGGGGCGAGCACAATGTGTCAACGGCTGTTGGGCCCCTGCTCTCCCCTCTCTTGTTGCCACCATGGGGGGCCTGCCGGCGGGCCCTGGCAGGCCCCCCAGGATCGTGCCGCACAGCGCAGTAAGGGTGCGGTGCGACTTCAGCCATTCTTAAAGGGGCGCCTGCAATGTCCAGCGGAATACGTAGAGAGCGGGCGGCATGCAGGAGGACGCCTGTGGGCCGGCCAGGCAGCCAGCCAGCCACCCAGTCCATGCCTCCTGCAGCCCTGCACCCCTGCACCCGTGCCGCCGCTGCCCGGCCCCGCGCGGCGCCCACCTGACGCCGGAGGGCGCGACTGCTATGGAGTAGTGCCGCATGCTGATGCGCCCCGTCTCCTTGCTGTAGTCCAGCAGCAGCACGCGCTGCATGGGCAGGAGGGGGTGATTGGGGAGGGGAGGGGGTGAGGTGGAATGAGAGGGTTGAACAGCAGCACGCGTCGTGCGGCGGGAGGGTCAAGGAGAGCGGGAGGGGGCGAGGTGGAGAGGGGATGAAGGGGGGGAAGCAGAGCAGCAGCACCCGCTTCCTTGCTGCCGTCAAGCAGCCGAGCCCTCTGAAGGGAAAGAGAGGGTGATGGGAGGGGAACAAAGAGAAGGGAAGAGAAGGGATGAATGTATTCAGAGCACGCCGGCCCCCCTCCTTGCTGCAGTCCAGCAGCAGCACGGTGCGCAGGGTATGTGGTGGGGGAGAGCATCAACAACAACAACAACAGCAGGGACAGCCTTCCCTGCCTCCTGCACACGCCCCTGGCCCCTGCATTCATCCCCCAGCGCCCGCCCCGCCCGCCCCGCCGCCCACCCACCTGGCACGCGCTGAGCCGCGTGGACTGCACGTTGATGGCGGGGAACAGGTTCTGGAAGGTCACCCCCGCCAGCTTCATGTGCTCCTCCCCCCCAAAGTTGTTCATCACCACCAGCGGCGGGCCCAGCCACATGGCCTGCGGGATGCGGGGCCGCTGCTGGGCGGCCACCACGTCGCGGATGAGCGCATACTCGTGGATGCGCAGCGTCAGCGTGGGGCCGCGCGGCGTCCTGCACGGCAAAGGAAGGTCGCCAGGGTCAGAGCAGGTGGCCAGGGAGACGAGGGTGGGTGTGGAGGGGGCAGGAGGGGGTGCTCGTGGATGTGCAGCAGCAGCAGGGTGGGGCTGCATGGCGTCCTGTGGGTGGCCAAGACGTGCGGCAGGTGTTTTGAGGATGTGTCCAGAAAGGGGCGGGAGGGAGGGAGGGAGGGCAGTGGTGGCGAAGAGGCCGCCCTCGCCAGCGGCGGGGCAGCCTCCACAGAAGGACGTCTCTCGCTGCGATGCGAGCAACTGCCCCCAGCTGTGGCTCTTGGATTCTCTTGCCTCCTGCCCCGCGCCCCCCGCCTGGCCCCCACCTGCCCCCCGCTGCCCCTGCCCGCCTCACTTTGCGATGCGCAGGTACGAGGCGTTGTGGGTGGCGGTGAGCACCAGGAAGTGTGTGACCCCCAGGGGGCCCGCCACGTGCAAAAAGTCCTTGAGCTGGTTCTTCTTGCTCTCCTTGAGCGCAGTGGCGGTGTTGGGGGCCATGAGCTGCAGGCAGGCGGGGGGTGGGGGAGTGGGGCAGGGGCCGGTGCGGCAGGCTGAGGTACCGCTGCTGGTTTGCTTGGCAGTGGGGGGCAGGCGAGCTTGGTAGCCTGCACACTGGGGGCTTACCCACCCCACCACCCAACCACCCCAGCTGCTGGCTGTGCAGCTGTGCCTGCACTGGCATGCTGTTGGAAAACCCTCTGTTTCAAACGCTCTACGCTTTGCCACCCTGCTGCATCTAGCAGTGCACCACTGCGCTGCACTGCGTCGCCCAGCTGCATCGCCTGCCTGCCTGGCGGGCTGCCTGGCTGCCCCCTCGGTGCCTGGCTGCCCCCTCGGTGCGAGCCTCGGTACTGTGGAAATGGTGGCTCGACTTACACAGAAGCTTTCTTACGCTAGACCTTCCCGTGCACGAGCACTGGATCCATGCAAATTGCCCCTACCGCCACCCAACCATTCAGAGCGCTGAAGCAGAGCACACGCAGGAGGCCCCCCCCTCACCTTGCGCAGGTCCTTCTCCAGGTCCCTCAGGATGGCCCCATGCCGCCCACGGCGGAACACAAACGACTTGGGCTGCCCCTTCTTGGCGGGGTCGTCAGAGTCGGGAATGTGCGTCCTCTTCTTCCTCTGCAGTGGTAGTGTACAGTGTGAACGAAGGTCCCAGGCCGGGTGGGTCGGCCAGGTTTGAAAGCTGGGGCGCCCGACTGAGCAGGCGGCGCGTGCCGCCGCCGCCCGCCGCCACCGGCCAGAAATGTCTATGCATGTCGTGACGCACCCGCCTGGTCTTCGCCATGGCTGCTCAGCAAGCGATGCCGATGCGGGTGGCGGGTCGATGCCGCGGTCTCGCGCTCCCGGCGCTGCTGCCCGCCGACAGTGGTGGCGGCGGGGTGTGCTCGAGGGCGGCGGCGGACTGCTGTTCAGCTGCCCAACAACCTGTGGATGCTACGTGACGCAAGCAATCGTAAAGGCGGTGCCCCCACGGCCTCCAGTTCCCATGCAAACATGTCCATGGCAGCGCAGCACGGCAGAGCGTGGCGGCTCTTGGCGGCGCCTCGCGCCTCCCTCGGCCTCTTTGTCTCTCCAGGCCGAGCAGGAGCCGTGAGTGCCGCCTCCAGGGCAGCCGCTCTGGCATGATGCCGCTCTGCATGTCTGCGCCTGCCCCTGCCCGTCCTGCTGCCGCCCGCCCGTCTGCACAGGTGCTACAGGCACCCTACCAGAGATGCAGCAGCAGGCGCCGTTTGTGCACGCACCGAGCCGCATCCCACTCCCTCACATTTGTTTGCCTGCAGCCTGGGGAATCGAGTTCGGCAAGACCGAACGCGACCAAAACACCATGCTGATCTCCAAGAAGAACCGCCGCGAGGTGTACAAGTACCTCTTCAAGGGTGAGCCGAGCGGCGGCAGGCGGCAGTGCTGGCACACGGCGTGGCGTCAGGCAGTGCAGGCATCGCTGCTCCTACCAAGCCAGCACTCCCTTGCAGCACCAGCAGTGGCTGGTGCGAAGCAGAACAGCAGCCTGCAGTGACGGCAAGGTTGCAGTCAGCTAGCTGGGCGTGGTCAGAGTGCCGTCGGCGGTCAGCGCGGAGGCCTGCCGCCGAGCCTCCTCGCTCCCCTCCTCACCCTCACCCTGCCCTGCACCATGCCACACCCGCTCCTCCACAGAGGGTGTGCTGTATGCCGAGAAGGACTTCAACCTGCCCAAGCACCCCGAGATTGATGTGCCCAACCTGGAGGTCATCAAGCTCATGCAGGTTGGGGGGCCATGGGGGGAGGGGCCAGGTGGTGTGGCTGCTAGTGGGGGAGGGAGGGAGGGCAGGGTGTGGTGGAGGGGCAGGGGAGGGAGGGCAGATGGGTGTGCCCAACCGACCTGGAGGCTGTCCAGCTCATGCTGGTGGAGCACATTTGAACGGGCCCTGCCGCTGCAACGCTTCAAAGTCGTTTGGGCGTGCCGCGGATGCAGCTGCCGCCCCCGCCGCGAGACATCAAGTTCAAGTTTAGGTTGCACTCACTTTGGCCTGCCGCTGTTGCTTCACCTGCGCTGCAGTCTTTCAAGAGCAAGGAGTATGTGACCGAGCGCTACGCCTGGCGCCACTTCTACTGGTGAGGCGGCTGCTGCTGTTGGAGGTGCCGCAGGGCGAGGGGCAGGGCTGTGTGGAGCCACGCTGCCGCTGAGGGGTGGTTTGAAAAGAAGAGGAGCGGCAGTGCCTGGCAGCTGCGCCGCGTGCCGCCGCCAACCCTTGAACACGCCATCCTGCCCATGCGTCCGGCTGGCACGCACCTCCAGCCGTCATGCGAGCAGCAAGGCCAGCTGCTTGTGTGGGTTGCTGCCCCGCTCTCCGCATGCCTCTTTCCCTTCCTCCCGCTGCAAAACCATCTTTCAACGACTGTGTCCCCCGTACCCCCCCCCCGTCCATCCCCCCCCCGGCAGGTTCCTGACCGACAGCGGCATCGAGTTCCTGCGCGAGTTCCTGAACCTGCCCTCTGAGATTGTGCCCGCCACCCTGAAGAAGTCGACCCGCCCGCTGGAGCGCGGCGACCGCCCCCCCCGCCGCGACGGCCCCCCCCGCCGCTTTGGCGACCGCGAGGGCGGCGGCCGCGAGGGCTACCGCGGCGCCGGCGGCGAGAAGGCCGGCGGCGCCCCCGGCGAGTACCGCCCCGAGTTCCGCGGCGGATTCGGCCGCGGCTCCGCCCCCCAGTAGAGCGTGCCAGCCCCCTGGCTGGCCCGCCTGCTCGGCGGAGGCTTCAGGCTTGGCGGCGGCGCCGCCCGGCGGCAGTGCATGCACGTCATGCGTCCCCACGAGGACGCCAGCTGGCCGCTCTGCACGTCGGAGGCGTTGCGCACGGCAGCGGCAGCGCCGGGCGGCACACGTGCTCTCAGCATGCATCCCTCCTGCGCCTGCGCTGCCGGCTCGGCTTGAGCGCTGCACGGTGCGGCGGCTGGGCGCGGGAGCCTGGCCTGCCCCAGCCGCCCGGGTTGTGATGTGAGCCCTCTCTGCTTGTAAGCACCCCACCACCAACCGACCGAGGAGCTGCAGTGCCGCGCACAGTCAGGCAGGCAGGAATCAATGGAGCGGCAGGCTGTGCTGGGGAGCTGCGCACCCACGGGAGCTGTGCATGCCAGGCAGGGCGCGCCAGAGGTGCTGCACATGTGCCAGGGGCACGATGTGACGCGCTGGGCAGGTGCACGGCTCAAAGTGGTCTTGATAACTACTATATTGGGGCGCGCCGCGGGTTGTTTACAGGGCGTCTGGCTACAGTGTGAGGGGTGAGGGTGAGCTGGCTGATAGTCTGTGTCTAGCAGGTGGGGGGTGGCCAGGGGATGATGGCGTGCAAGCCAGGAAGAAAGGGGATGAGGGAAAAAAGGGCCGCGGCGTGTGCGGTGTGCATAGGCACCGTGCATGCAAGCAACGCAGCCAGCCCGCCACCAGGCGGTGCCACAGCTGATGTGTGTGCGCGTGGCTGGGCAGGCGGGAGGGCAGACGTAGGAGGGCTGCTGACGGGTACGAGGGGAGGGTAAGCACTCGAAACAGGGGAGGGAATATGGAGCACACAAAAGGCGGGTCAGGAGCACGCTGCCGGTTTCAAACCGGGGGAGGGAGGGCTGGGGCCTGGCCAGCAGGCGAGGCTGGGCCGTCAGGCACCCAGATGCCAGCATCGTGAGGGCTTGGCACGGAGGGCACAAATGAGTCATGCAAAGTCGCACGCTTAACGTTTTAACAGCTTGGAATCAAGAACGGCAGAGGACAGCAGGAGCCGGAGGCGGGGGGACGGCGGAGCGTGCTTGGGTTGAACAAGAGGGGAAGATTGGGGCGTGCTGGGACGTGCCAGGCTATGGGTGCATCAGATGCCGCTGCCCCCAAACTCCCCGAAGTAGAGGTTGAAGGCGGGGGCATCGATGCTGCTGCTGGTGCGCAGCTCGTCAGCTTTGACCTGCCAGATGGGCGGCGCCTGCTGCTGCTGCTGCTGCTGCTGCAGGTGCTGTAGCTGCTGCAAGTGCTGTGGCTGCTGTAAGTGCTGTGGCTGCTGCTGCAAGTGCTGAGGCTGCTGCTGCTGCTGCTGCAAGTGCTGCAGCTGCTGCAGCTGCTGTGGCTGCTGCGGCTGGGGCGGCGCCATCTGCGGCTGCGGCGAGGCCTGCGCCTGCATCTGCTGCAGCGCAGGGCTGGCGGCTGGCAGCGCCGCAGAAAGCAGCTGCGGCGCCTGCTGCTCCACCAAGTGCCGTGGCAGCAGCACCCACTGCTGCTGCTGCTGCTGCTGCTGCTCCTGCTCCGCCCGCTGCTGCGCTTGAGCCTGCAGCTGCATTGCCTGCGCCTGCTGTGCCTGCTGCGCCTGCGCCTGTTGCATGCTTGCAGGGAAGGCGGGGCCAGCCATGGGCGGCGCCGCTGGCTCCGGCAGCACCGAGCTCAGCTGGCCAGACATCTCCCCAAACGAGGAGTCCAGCAGGCCCATCGCCATCTGCTGCTGCTGCTGCTGCTGCTGCTGCTGCAGAACCGCCGCATCTGCTGCCGCCTGCGCCGCAGCCTGTGCCGCCGCCGCTCCCTCTGGCTCGCCCACAGCTGGGCCGGTGGCGGTGCTGGCCTGCTGCTTGTCGCGCCTGCATGATCACGGGGTGGCAGGAGCGCCAGACATTGATGGGATGGTTGGGTCGCCGCGACTGGCACGCTCGGTGCCGCACCACAATCTGCACCCCGGTGTATTGAGCTGCCCTGTGCGCCCGTGGCGTAAGCCTGCACCGCTGGCTTGCAGCAGCTGCCAGGCAGCCGCGCGCTCCTGTGCCCCTGCTCCCAACTGCTGTGCCTGCTTCCCACCCGCCCCCTCAGCAGCCACAGCCCACCCCCTCGTATATGCCCACTCACTCGCACGCATCCAGCCGCCTGCACTGCATGTGCCGCTCCGGCGCCCCGCTGAGCCCACCCCTTGCTCCAAACCCTGACCACACGACACACCCCTGCCCCCCCACTGACCTGCGCTGGTTGTGCCGCTCCAGCGCCTTCCTGCACGACCGCTTGCTCCCCTCAAACTCGGTCAGCGGGTGGCCCTGGCCGCAGCGCTGGCAGAAGCGGGACGGCGTCCCCTTCACCGGGTAGCTCTCCGCCTTCAGGTGATCCTGCGGGGGTGAATTGGGGGGCAAGCGGGGTGTGGTGGGCGGGGGTGAATGGTACAGGCGGGGAGGGTCGAGGCGGGCAGGAGGGCACACGGGGCCGCTGTCAGCCTCCCCACCATGTGGTGGGGAGCAGGTGTGCGTGACGCTGGTAGGGTTGCGGGGGCGCTGATTTCAAGGACGGCTGTGCGGGGGAGAGACTGGGCAGCGCTTCGGGTGTACCGCCGCTGCCGAGGTGCTGCCCTGGCTGCTGCCCCTGGAGCCAGCAGGAGCACGCCCCCCGCACCCTGAGCGCGCGTCCTGCCCCACATGCGCCGCCCGCCCGCCCCGCGTGCTCCTTCTGCCCTTGCTGCCCCCTCCTGCAACTGTGGAAGCTGAACTGGTGGATGATGTGCTGCTCACCGGGCAGATGTGGTTGCGCTGCAGGTAGAAGGAGAGGGAGGCGAGGTCGACGGCGCAGCCGTCTGCCTGGCAGGCGTGCTTCTTGAAGACGCGGGGGCGGGGGCCGCGCCGGCGCTTGCCCTCGCCCCCTCCCGCGGTGGGGGCGTCCGAGGCGGAGGGGACCGCTCCGCCAGTGGTGCCCGTGCCCCCTTGCGTGCTGCTGTCCATGTGCAGAGCCGACAGCGTGGGCAGCACCAGCGGCGTGCCGTTGGGCCCGTGCTGCGCGTACATGGGCGGCCCCGGGGACATCATGTAGGGCTGGTGCTGCATGTGGTGGTGGTGGTGGTGGTGATGCTGCTGCTGCTGCTGCTGTGCCGCTGACGGCGGGAGTTCAAACGACGGCATGGCGCCTGCGCCGGCGCTCCCGTGCGCCGCCAGCATGTAGCCGCCAGGCAGCACGGGGTGGTGCAGCTGGTGCTGCGGGAACTGCTGGTGCTGCGGGAACTGCTGCAGGTGTGGTGGGCCTGGGGCCGTCATTTGGGACTGGCCGCCAAGCGTGGCGGTGCCGCTGCCGCTGCTGTCCTCCACTGGCGGCGGCGCCGGCGACGGCGGCAGCAGCAGCTCAAGGTTGAAATCGCTGTCCCCCAGGAAGTCTGTGGGGGCTGGCTCCAGCCCATCTGTGGGAACGCGGCGAACAAGGGGAAGGGTTGGGTGACAAACGGGGTGGCGGACGCCGCCTCCTGTGCTGGCACCTGCCAAACACCTTGCTGGCACAGGCCGTCCCATCCCCCACACTGGCCCGCGCCCTCGCTTCCGGGTAGCGCGTCTTACCTTCATGCTGCCTGAGGCGCCCAGCAGTGGGCGAGTGGGCCCAGGAGGACAGGAGAGCCTCGAGGCCGTCGCCACCAGGCATAGTGGGCACGCCGCCTGCACCACCAGCGTGAAACAAGGGTGGCGGACCCAACAAGGCCCGCGAACAATGAAGCAGCACCTGGTTTCACAACCAACTTCATCGGAAGTGCCACCTGGTGCCACTGTACAGCCCCATTCCTCTGAGAAACCGGGCAGCATGGCGATGTGTGGGATCGTCCCAGCATGTTCTGGGGGACCTCCTTCGCTGCGCAGCACTGCAGGGCTGCTCTGCCCAGCTTGCCCCACAGTATCCAAACTCCCTGCCTCAAACGAGGGTTGCGGCCGCCAATGGTGGCTCAGTATGACGCCAGCATCGAATGTGTCGACCACCAAGTGGCGCAGCTGGAAGCCCAAGTTGCCGCGCTGCACATCCGGGCGCAGGAGCTGAACAAGATAGCTGGCAGTGAGGCCCAGGCAGCAGCAGTATATAAGGAGCTTGCGGCCATCGACGACAATGCGCTGGCCCTGCGCCTGGCCGCCGCAACGCCGGCAGACGTCGTCACGGTGGCTGCCGCAGCTGCCGCCAGCCCAGCCTACCACAGTCTGCTGCCACCACCGCGCGGCTGGGCCAGCATGGAGCACCGTCAGCGAGCGCTGGGTGCGGTGCTGGGGGCAGCGGTGGGCGATGCCGCCGCCTGCCCCTGCCAATGGGTGTACAGCCTGGACGCAATGGCGTCGCTCGCGGCAGGTGAGGGGGGCCGTGGGGAGGGAGGTGTGAGTGCAAAGTTGGGTGCACCTGGAATGCAATGCTATGCTGATGCGCTATACTTGAACGCTACCCTCACTGGGCGATTGACCTGAGCCGTGGCGAACAGGCTGAAGACGCCGCCTCTGCCAGCCTGCCCCAACCGACCACCAACCGCTCATCCCCTGGCCTGCCTGCCTGCCCGCCTCTGGCTCACCATCATCCCGCCTCCTCTGAACTGTGCCAACGCAGGCCGCCCTCACCTCGAGTTTTACGATCCCCCCCAGTGCCCCTTTTTCGACTATCCTGTCGGCAGCCCCAGCCCCTACTTTGAGCAGACAGCAGCGCTGCTGCGCAGGTGAGCGGCAGAGGGTGCCAAGAGGCGTGGTGCCCCGCTGGCCATGCCGCTGTCGTGGCGAAGCTGCGGCTGTGCCCATCCTGGGCGCACCTGTCGGCACCCCACAGGCTGCTGTCCGAACTTCAATGTCAACTGCCCGCCGCCCCCTTCCTCTGCTCAAAATTCGATTCCCGCCGCCCCCTTCCTCTGCTCGTCATGAAGTGCAGCCTGGCTGAGGTGGGCAGCATGGACAGCGTGCGCTATGCGGCCACACTGTTTGCCGCTTTCGGCCCAGGCTTTGCGGGCTACAGGTGAAGACACGCGCAGGGGAGGCGGGGGCAGCACACACAACAGCGGGTGGTGCCGTCAATTTGCCATGGGCAGCTGCAGGCGGCTGCGCCATGGTGGCTGCGGGCTGCATGTTGCGGTCACAACGCTGCCTGCTCATCGTCCATCTGCCTGCCTGCCTGTCTGCTTCAGGCAAGGAACACGCCCCTGTGCTTCCCACCTATCAGCTGGTGCAGCACCTGTTTCCCAACCAGCCATGTATGTTGGCGTGCTGACCACCCCTCCCCCTCACGCATGCAGGGACCGGAGCAGCAAGAACTTCCTGCGGCGCTACGCGACGGGGGCGGTGCCCCCGCTGACGGGCAGCGCCGACGACCAGGCCAACTGCTTTGCCCGCCTGCCCCCCCTGGTGGCGCTGTACGCCGGCGCTGAGCGCCGTCAGCTGGTGGCGGCGGTGGAGCGCATGGTCAGGTGGGGGCCTGCCTGATGAGGGCAACTGCAACCGACTCATGGATGAGGCGCCTGTTTTGCGGCTTTTGCGCATGGTCAAATAGGGTTTTAGGGGGCGGGGGGCCAGGCGGGGGGACTTTGCCGGAGGTGTGCACTGCACACCTCTGCTGGGTGCTGTGCAGCCGGCATGCACGCCCTCCCCATCGCTTTTCGGGGGGTGTCAGTCTCTTTGGCACCCAACCCCGCTGCTTCCTCATCGCGCCCGGGGGCTGCCCCATGCAGGGTGACGCAAAATGATGCGGTGGCGGTGGCCTATGGCACAGCGGCAGCGCTGATCCTGGAAGGCGTGGTGCAGGGGGCCAGCGTGGCGGCAGCCCTTGCAGCCACAGTTGAGTGGTTGCAGCAGCAGCAGGAGGAACAGCAACAGCAGCAACAAGAGCAGCAGCAGCTGGCAGATGCGGCAGGGGCAGGGGTGCCGGCAGTCACGCCTGCGCTGTGGGGCCAGGTGGCAGACCGCCTGCTGGAGGCTGCTGAGCTGGCACCTCTGCCGCCGCTGGAGGCCGTCGTGCGGCTGGGCAGGAACTGCCACCTGCCCAACAGCCTGCAGACGCCGCTGCAGATCGTGCTGCACCTGGAGCTTCGCCAGTGGCGGCAGCAAGCGCAGGCCGAGGCTGAGGAGCCGCCGGGGGCAGTGCTGTCGGGGGCAGCGCCGCCAGCGCCGTCAGAAGTTCAGCAGAGCAGCCAGGCATCTTCAGGCGACGACTTCTGCTTGCCCTGCAGCATGGGTGCATGCGCGCTGCCTGGCAGCTCGGCGCAGGCGGCAGCGGCAGGCGGCCGCGTCCTGGAAGCCATGCTAGAGCAGCAGCAGCAGCAGCAGCTGGCAGTGCCGGCAGTGGGGGCGTTTGAGCAGGCAGTTCGCTTGGCTATCAGGTGCGAACAGGCGATTGAGGCCCGAATGCACGGCATATGGCGGTTCCTGCCCTTCTGCCAGCATGCATGCATGCACATGCGCTGCCTGCAGCACCCTGAAGCTCTGTCGGACCAAAGCGCTCCCCCGCACCTGCCTTCCTGCCCTGCAGGCCGGGCGGTTGCTGCGCCAGCCGTGCCGGCTTTGTGGGAGCGCTGGTGGCGGCGCTGGGCGCCCAGGTGCCAGCTGAGTGGGCGGCACAGGTGCTGGGGTATGCAGAGCTTGAGCAGCAGGCTGAGCAGCTGGTGCAGCTGCGTGACTGATGGCGGCCCCATGCTGCACTCTCCACCCTGCGCTCAAATTGCAATTGCCCCACTTGGATGCTGCCTGCTGTAAGCCACTGACCAGGTACCGCCAGTTGGGCACTGGAAAGCCGTGATCAACACGGATGATGAGCCAGCTGCTGTGCCAGCCACTCGCCTGGCGCCGGCGCCGCCAGGTGGGCAACCCTTCTCTGACACGCCGCGTCTTGGTTGCGGAGCAGCCGTGCGCCACGCGCTGACTATACTCATAAACGAACCTCGAGCATATATCGGAATGGCGGCGCTTCAGGAGGAGGCCAGCTCGATGTCGGACTCTATCAAAACCCAGAGCAAGCGCATATTTGACGAAAAGGCCAAGGCGAGAGCGAGGTTCTGAGCGGTTCCATAGGCCCGCGGAGGGTTCCCGGCATGGCAACAGGCGGAGTCTCGCTCGCCTCTGCGGCTCTCACGGCCGCCCGCCGCTCTTGCTGGCTGCGCTGCCCAGCTACCCTTGTGCCGGGTTTCCCACCCCCTGACTCACTCACGAATGCTTCGCAGGAATTTGACAACAACCCTGTGGCCCTGGCCTGCGTGGGTCCCGCCTCAAAGGTACCTGCCCTGCTCTGCACGGTTGAAGCACAGCAAGAGCGGCGGGACCAGCAAGAAGCCGGCGCGTCCGGCCTGATTGGCCGTCTCAGGCTGATGCAAGCGTGGGCCCCCGCTTCCACCCCGCCCCACTGTGCAGGCGCTCCGAGCCGATGGTGTGCTGCAGGCGGGGCAGGCGGTGATGGATTTTGGGTGCGGCACCGGCCTGCTGTCGCTGGCTGTCGCAGACAGCTGCGCCAGCGTGCTGGGCGTGGACAGCAGCCAGGGCATGGTGCAGGTGCGTGGGCAGTGCTGGTGCCAGACTGATTGGTGACTTTCACAGCTGATGAAAGCTGGGAGGTGTTGCGCACAGACGCACGTGCAACTGGCAGCGGGGTGCCAGCTGGCCTGGCCCGGAAGCCAGAGGGGCACCCTCGGGGTGGGCAGCGCCAGAGCAGAAGCGTGCCGCGCCACCTGGGTGCCGCCGTAGCACATAGCACTACCCACCCGTGGTGCCCTGTCGACAGGTGCTGCAAGACAAGATCGCGGCGCGAGGCCCTGGCTGCAATGTGCGCGCGGTGTGCTGCGAGCTGCAGTCCCCCGACTCCCTGCATGCCGCCAACGACCCCGCCAGCCCCTTCCCCGAGCAGTTTGACCTCATCGTCAGGTGAAGCTGTGATGACAGAAGAGTACATCTTGCTTGCAGAGCGGCCACCGGGTGAGCCTGTGGCCAGGCAGACGTGGCGGCCCTGCCCTTGAGTGTGTGAAGCACAAGCTGGGGTCTCAACCTCCGCGCTTCATCCCCGTCCATCTGCTTGCCTGCCCCGCCTGACTGCCTTGCCCTTCAACTTCCTGCCTTGTCGGCTGCAGCTCCATGACATTCCACCACATTGACAACATACCCGGTGCGGCAAGCTGGGCGGGGGAGGGACCGTGTGCCTGTTTGTCCGACCACGTGCCGGCCTGCTTGCTTGCCCGCCCGCTACCTTGCCGTGCGCCTGCCTGCCCAAATGCCTGCCCATCTGCTTGCTTGCTTACCCGCCGCCCTGATTCCCTTCCCGCCTCCCGCCTCCCTCTGCGCCCTGCAGACACGCTGCGACTGCTGGCTGGGCACCTCAAGCCGGGGGGGCGCATCGCAGTGTTTGACTTCAAGAAGAGTGCAGACTCCATCCAGTGGGTGCCCCAGTGCTGCATAGGCGTGGCCGGTGTGTCAGATAACAAAGGATCCCGGTGTCTGAGCAGTGGTGCAGGGAGGCGAGGGAGGCAAGCTTTTGTGGTGGCAGGGTGCCTCCTCACCTCCTGGCACCCTGGGTGCAAAAGCAAGGCCAAGCCTAAGGCCAAGCCTTCCCCATGCTCGTGCTCCCCGCAGGTTCCACCCCCGCGAGATGGTTCACACGGTCTTCCACCCGGGCGGCTTTGCTCCGCAGGAGCTGTGCGACCACTTTGCAGGTGCGGCGCTGAGCTGGCAGCCACGCTGGCTTCCACGGTGGCCTTCATGCACCAACTGTCCAGCTGGGCAACTGTACAGGTCTAGTGTGCGGTGCCCACTCGCCTGCCGCTCTGAAACCCTGGCACAGCAGTCACCCAGCAGGGCGAGGTCCCAATCGCCGGCAGAGGGCCACGTCTCCCCAGAATGCCTTCCACGTTCCACCCAGCTGCGCAGGTGTTGGGCTGACGGATGTCAGCTGCAGGGAGGTGGGGACGTTCAAGAAGCCAAGGGGGGACGACCCGCAGCAGACAATGGAGTTTGAGCTGCTGATGGCTCTGGGAACCAAACCTGTGTGAACCGACGAGGCGCAGCAGCCTGAATGTAATTTGACCCCCCCCTTGCTGTCGCACGCCGGCAGTGCAGCCAGCCACCTGGCAGTCCACAGCGCTGTGTGGGACCCAGAATGAGGTCAGCCAGGCATGATCATCACTACAGGTGGGGACCCCTGGTTGAATCGGTGCCACGAGGCCGCCAGCTGGCGCCGCTCGTTTAAGCTCGTCCCGCCTTCACCGCCAGGGCTGTGCCTCACTGTGGGAAGGCCCGTTCCGCCCACCGACAAGCGCCATGTCGATGGAACCAGGCGGCAAGGGGCTGGGTGCATGCTGGACAGACGGCAGGCAGCGACCTGGTGCGCGCCATTGGCAAGGCCGGGGGCTGGGGAGGCAAGCGGGCACATCCCTGCCAGGGCACCTGGAACGTGCCTGGAGGCGGCGGGCTGGGCTGAAAGCATAGGAGTGGCTTGATTTCGAGTCCTAGCGAGAGGCTACAGGGGGAAGGAGGCAGCTGGGTGCTGCCAGAAACACAGGGCAACACTGCTATGTGCCCTTGCGGGGGCAGCGCTGCCAGCACGTCCGAGGCTTCAAATATGGCTTCGCCGCCCGCCCTGCCTCCGTCAAGCAGCGGAGCAGCCCAGAACCAAGCATACCGGTGCACAGGCATACGTTGGACAGAACGCCAGCCGGCAGGCCGTTGGGGAAGCCAGGTGGGCAGGCGGACAGTGGTGATAGGGGCAGGGGGCAGCACAAGCGGCGGCGCACGGCAGTGCTGGCGGTACCGCGGGCGCGGGCTGGGGCGGGCAGGACACGTGTGCTGCACAGAGCGGGCAGCCGGTCCCTCATCCGGGTCAAGGGATAGAAAACCTGCATGACAGGCGCTCCCAGTGCATGTGGGGTTGGATTTGGGTGGGGGCGGTCGGCCACGGATAGCAATGCAGCTGCTGCCACCAGCTCCACCCCCCTCCAGGTCGACCGGCATGCCGGACTGCTGACCAACCGCATTTGGGGCACAATGGGTGACTGCCAGGGCCCAGGGAAGCCTTGGGGGCAAAGATGGAGGCATGGCTCAACGTCTTGGTGTGTGGTTGTGTGAGAGCGGCGGCACGGGAGGTGGGCGGGCACCCCGGCCTGCCTTTGCTGGCAGCATGCTGTGCACCCACCCGCCGTCGCTGAGACCACACGGTTCTCTGAGGGGTGGGTGGATATGCAGGTGGGAGGGCCCCCAAGGCTGCCTGGGCCGCCACGAACGAGGCGGAGGTTGCCGAGGGGGCCCTTGATCTGCTGCCGCCGCCGCGCGCCGAGCCGCGAGAAATGGCATCTTCCCACGCGCCCAGCCCCCGTGTGACAGCGCACGGCCCCAAGATTACACAGGATGGTGGGTGCATATGTGCC
>JAPTJF010000565.1:0-35470 GCA_029339195.1 Micractinium sp. NFX-FRZ
TAGCCGCCGCCAGCCAGGCTGTCGCGTATCACCCCCCAGTCACCCAAGCGTGTCACCTTCTTCTTCTTCTTCTTCACTAAACCGTTGCCTCGGCTACTCCTACATTCATCATTTTCCGCAGGGTTGCGTATTTTGGCGTACCACTGGCAGGGCTGGAGAGTTGCGCTCTGCCAGCGAAGCCTGTGCCAACTTTTTCCGCGCGCTCCAAGGGACCGATTGCAGCAAATCGAACGCTCACATGCCACCATCAGCCGGCCGTGCCGGGCTCTAAGGCCCCTAGGGGTCTGGGCGCTCACATTCAGATGAAGGCGCGGGTTTTTGCCCTGCTCACAGTGGTCGTCAGATTCGCACTTTGCCAGCGTCAGGACTCGGTCGACGGTGAGTGGCACACGCAGCAAGCGGCGCAACGCACAGGCCCGCCTGCCGCCGCGCCGCCAGCGTCCTGCTGCCTGCTGCACAGCCCGCCTGCCTCGCCGGCTGGCCCCTCTCAACGCTAGGTGCACGGTGGGTGGGTGGAATCCCGCCCAGTCTGTGCTGTGGTACACGCTGCTGATGGCTCAGGCCAAAGACACCCGCCTGTGCTTGGTTCCCTGCACCTCCCGCTGCCTGCCCACGTTGGAGCCCCACACAAGCTCCTTTCTGTCAGCACCCACCTGGCCTGCCCCCGCCTGCCACCCCTCACGCCCCTGCCCTGCCCCTTGCAGTGGCTGCCCTGCTGGCTCAGCGGGATGCAATCACCAATTGGCAGGCCTTTGCTGCCGCCAACAAGCTGGAGGGCTGGCGGGAGGGGGCGCCGGTGTGCACGTGGAGTGGCGTCACGTGTAGCGCTGCGGCGGGAGGGGTGACCCAGATGTGAGCATGGGCGGGGCACACGCGGGTGCAGGCATGCGCTTCATTGCCCACCCCCCCCGGTGTGCTGGCTGACCACGGTTCCTCTCTGGCAGCAGTGCCCTTGCGCCAGCACGCTCCGTGCGCTGCTGGCGCGTGCTGCACCCGCCTGCCTGCCTGCCCCGCCTGCCGCAGCCTTGTTGACATCACGCGCCCACGGGCCCGGCCTGTGCCGTCCTCTTCCATGGTGCAGCCAGCTGGGGTGCTGGCGGGACCCGTCAGGCACCAGCCGCCCCCAGGGCGTCTGTGCGTTGCAGGCGCAGGGCACACTGGCACCGGAGCTAGCAAACCTCAGGTGCGACCCTTTTTCCGCTGGGGGCCGCTGCTGGTACTGCTGCGGGCTGGCTGGAGCTGCTGCTGGTACTGCTGCAGGCTGGCTGGAGCAGCTGCTGGTACTGCTGCTTGCTGGCTGGAGCCGGTGCTGGTACTGCTGCTGGCTGGCTGGCTGGGGCCGCTGGGGAAGCAGTGCCGGGTTGAGATGGATTCCATTGGGTGCTGCTCGCACACACCAGAAGGCATCTGATACTCGACATAAAACCGCACCCCCACGTCCCCCCCTCTTCGCCATGCTTAGCCATGCTGCGGGAGCCCAGACCCCAAAGGGCTTCCTTTGACACCACCCCATACAGCAAGTTTGGATGTAGGGCGGCGCCCCAGTCACCCCAGTCTTTCGAAAAAGCCCTTGGATGCACCGACTCTGCGGTCCCTCCATTCTTTTTGCTGCAGGAGCCTGCAATCACTTGACATGTCTGGCCATGCGCTCAAGGGGTCCCTGCCACAGGCCTGGGCCGCCTTCGCCTCGCTCCGAATCCTGTGAGGGCGGGCGGCAGGAGGGGGCGCTTGGGGCCATGCATGCCTGCTGGTCTCCCACCAAACTTCCACAGCAAAAGAACGGGGCCCGTTGACTGGCAACAAACCCTACGTGTACGTCTTGCTGCTGCGTGACTGGGGGCAAAATGCCCTCATTACTATTGTACTGCTCGACTGGCTACACCCCTTGTTCAAAACCCTGCTGCAGCTACTTGACTGGCAACAACCTGACGGGACCGCTGCCCGATGCCTGGGGCTCACCCGCCGCGCTGCCCTCCCTGGTGGGCCTCGACATTGTGAGTGAGGGCCCTGCGTCCGGTCAGCACTTGCCTGCTGTAGGTAGCAGTCAGCAAGGATGTGAAGGGGCTCCCCACGGCGCTGCCCTCCCTGGTGGGCTCGACAGTGTGAGTGCGGCCCCCCTTGGTGCGTGAGTGTGGCCCCTTGGCTCGCGAGCACGCACTCGTTGCAGCCCGCTGGCTGCGAGCGGGGGATCCGCGGCGCGCTGTGGTGCGCTGTGGTGCGCTGTGGCGCGCTCCCGGGCGGGCCAGGCCGCACTTGCTGCGCCCAGCCCCCTGCCCGGCCCTTGCCCGGCCCGCACCCCCACCCAGCGCCACCCCCACCCACCCAGCCTCACCCCACTCACCCGTCTGCCCTCCAAAAACCCTCACATCACACCCTGCAGTCCTCCAACCAGCTGCGCTCCACGCTGCCCGCCTCCTGGGGGGCCCCAGGGGCCCTCCCCCTCCTGGAAACCATCTACCTGCAGTCCAACCGGCTGAGCGGCACGCTGCCGCCCTCCTGGGGGGGAATCCCCAAGCTGCAGTACCTGGTACTGTCAAACAATGAGCTGGCGGGCGGCCTGCCGCCTGCCTGGGGCAGCAAGGACGCCTTTGCCCAGCTCACCATTTTGTACTTGGATGGCAACAGCTTGTCCGGTGAGCCGCGTGGCTATCTAGTGCCTCAACAGGCGACGTGGTTTTTGTGCCACCTGGTCGCCCCGCCCGTCCCTCCGTTCGCCTGTCTGCCTGCCGTGCTCCGGCCCCCCCCACCCGCCCCTCAACTGCCTGCTTCCCGCCTGCCCCTCCCCTCCGCCGCTCGCCTGCCCCCCTGCAGGCACGATCCCCGCTTCCTGGGGGTCGCCCGAGGCTTGGAGCCCCGACATGCAGGCCCTCGATTTCAGAGGGTCGCTCCGCTTAAACGAGAACCCCCGGCTGTGCGGCACCGTCCCGCCCAGGCTGCAGGCGGCCGTATGCACCGCGCTTGCCTGCCCATCCCCCGGTTTTCTGAAGCCCTGCCCGCCAGCGCCGCCCTCGCCGCCGCCCTTGCCGGTGCCACCGCTGCCGCCGTGGCCACCGGTGCCAGCGCCGCCCTCGCCGTTGCCGCCCTCGCCGCGCCCACCACCACCACCCAGGCCCTCTCCGCCGCCCAGCCCCTCGCCTCTGCCTCCCAGCCCATCCCCTTTGCCCCCCCCCCCCCCCCCTCCGCCGCCCAGCCCGTTTCCCCCGTCGCCCTTGCCCTCCCCGCCTCCGCCACTGCCACCATCACCGTGGCCGCCCTTCCCCCCTTCGCCTGCCCCTCCATTGCCCCCTCCCTCACCGCCGCCGCCGTCGCCTTGGCCGCCCATTCCCTCACCCCCTGCGCCACGACCGCCTCCCCCCACCCCTCCAAGGCCCTGGCCGCCACCACAGCCGACGCCATCAGAGCCAACGACGGTAGCAGGTGGGCCGGTAGCGCCAGCTGTCGCCATTGCACTGATGTGGGGGGAAGCAGCTGTCACCTTCACACTCATGCTTGGGGGCAGCAGCTCTCCAAGCCGACTGATGCTGTGCAGCACTGGGAGCACCGAGCAGCCAGCCAGCCAGCTTTGGTCAAGGGAGGAAGCAGCACCTGCTCGCACTCTGCACTGTCTGCGCTGGCCCTGCCCACCCGCTGTGCTGCCCCGCTCTGCACCGCAACTGATGCACCGCCCTGCTGCCCCCGCTCTTGTGCAGGCCTCCTCGCCGGCGGCCCGCTGCTGCCAGCACCGCCCCTGGCCCGCAGCAGCGCCGTGCCTGTGACGGCGCTGGCGGTAGTGGGGGGCTTGCTGGCGCTTGCGGCAGTGGGGGCCGCCGTGGCTGTGCTTGTGGTGAGTCTGCCTCCCGCCCGCTCTGCTGCATGCTGCCCGCTGCATGCTGTCCGCTGCATAGAAACGAGGCCCGCGGAGTAAAACTATCCGCGAGTTTCCTTGAGTGGGGTGGTGGGGTTTTGGGGGTGGGTGGTGGTGGAGGGCGAGAGCGAGCTCTCGGAGGGGAAGGAAGGGGAGGACGAAAAGGGGGTGCCACCACTGTCCACCACTGTCCGCTGCATGCTTTGCGCTGCATGTTGCATGGACTGGTGGGTCGTGGAGTGCAGTTATCTGCAGTCTTACCATGGTTGCATGGTGCGTGCTGTCCGCTGCATGCTGCATGCATGGAAGCGCCATTACCATCGCTGCTGCTGCCGTCTGCTGATGGGCTGCCGGCACAGCTTGCTGCACGCTGGCGGCCTCTGCTGCTGCGTACCGCTGCAGCGCTGCGCTGGTACTGCTGCCAGCGGGCGGGCCTGGCCCTGTCCCCTGTCGCCCTCGTACTTACCCCTGCCGCCCTCCGGCCCTGCTTCCCCCTTGCCGCGCCATCCTGGTGCAGAGGCGGCGCCGCCAGGTGCGGCACAACCAGCGCCACACCACGGCCAGAAGCAGAGCGGGTAGTATAACAGGCAGTAGAGTCAGCGGCCTGTCTCAGGATCTGCTGCCGCGGCTACAAGGGCAGAGCACCCCGGAGACAACCGGGGCGGGCCGCCCGGCGTCCACAGCAGGCGGCAGCACTGCCCGCAGCAGCGTTGCTGCGCCCATGCTGTAACCCAACCAACCGGAGCGAAGCGACAGTACCAAACGTCACCTTGATCTCGAGGAGGGGATCTTAGTTGCAAAGGAGGAGAGGGGGAAGGTTCCATGGGAGGCGCGGGCTCCCGCCGCCCTGCTGGGTTGACTTTGCTGGTTTTGCAGCGCTGCGGTGGCAGCTCGGCTCGGGGCAGCCTGCAACGGTCGCACACAGTATCAGGCCGTGTTTGGAGGGTGGGGACCGTAAGAGCTGAGCTTGCAAGCTTGGCTCCACCATGCCCTGCTGTGCTGCGGCGCCACCTGGCGGAGCAGGCCGCGTTCCATCGACCTCCCCATGGCTCAGGCATTCGTCGTTCAAAGTCCGGGGTTTCTTCACCAGCTTCAGAGAGCTAGGGAACAGAGCGAGGGGGCCTTCTCACCCTGCACGCGTTTCGCTCGACCGCCATGCGGTCCCTGCTCGTCCTCGCTCTGCTGGCTGCGGTGGTCGCCCATACCGCTGCTGTGAAGGTCCCGGCTTCCACCAAAGCACCTGGCATTTCCAAGCCCCCTCAATTCATCCTCATCTCGTGAGTGCCCGCCCGCCATTTTTAAGCTGCCAGATCCGAGTTGTGGGAAGAGGGCGCTTCATATGCCGCGCCGATTCATGCAGCGCAGCGGTGGCGTTGGTGCCTGGCAAAAGTGATCTGCAAGTCAGCATCTGGCATCTGCCGGCGCCGCGCATGCCTGGCTCCCCAGCACTTGAATGTCATGTCGAAGCGACCACCAGGCGAAGTTGCATGCCTCAGGCCGCCAGGTTGAAGGCCCAGGGCTGTGCCGGGCTTGGGGCGGCTCCCAGTACCACCGCCGCCGCTGCCGCCGCCGCCGCCGGTTCACCCGGCCGCCGCATTCAAATCCTGCCCCGCCCCGCAGCCACGACGATGCCGTCAACAGCGAGGCTTACAAGTACGTGTTCGATGTGGCCAACAACTATAAGAACCCCAACGGCTGCAAAATCCCAGTGACCTGGTGAGCAGGGAGGGAGGGAGGGGGCGGTACCGCAACAAATCCACCGCAAGCCGGGGAGGGGCCGCCGTGGGCAGACGGGCGGACACATTTGACCGGCGCCGGTTGGACTCGTGGTTTGCAGCACTTTGCGGCTGCCCCTGCTTTGTTCTCCACCCCCCGGGGCGCAGCGTGGCAAGGGGAGTCGGGAAGGGGCACGGGCGGAGCAGGAGCCGGGGGCGCGGGGTGCATCCTCGCCGACCACCTCGGCCCATGCTCCTCGCCCAACGCCCTCTTTATTGACCTGTGTGTGTTTATGCATCCTTGCTTTCCTCCCTCTGTGTGCGACAGGTTTGGCTGCACCAAGGGCTGCGACTTCAGCTGCTCGTGGGCCAAGAAGATCTGGCAGGCGGGGCACGAGGTGAGCGGCTGGCGGCCCATGATGTTTTTTAAATCTTTTAGTTTAGTTTTTTTACATCTTTTAGTTCAACTCTTTTTGCACCAGTGATGGGCCGAGGGGCCAAGGGTGTCTGGCTGGCAGGCAGGGAGGGCACAAGGCGAGGTGCTGTTGTACCACAGACTGCCGTGATTGGATGGCACCCAGCTTGCACCATTTTCCCGCCGCGTCTCGCCACAGCACTGGACGACATGCCTCGCGGCCTGCGCACCCTACGAGCCGCAGCGCTGCGCAGCCCACCGCGCCCCTTGCAAGGGCAGGCAGGCACATTCACCCGTCCACCCGACCTCCCCACACCCACACTGCTGCACTGGTACAACAACGAATGCTCCCATGGCACGCTTGCCACCCACCCTCCGTGCGCCCCGTCCGCCCCGCAGATGGCCAGCCACACGGTCAACCACCGTGACTTGCGTGACATGTCGTACTCGTCTGTGGCCCGCGAGATTCTGGGCGCCCGCGACAAGATCATCTCGTGCGGCATCCCATCCTCCGAGGTCAAGGGATTCCGCACCCCCTTCCTCTCAGACTCCCCCAACGTGCGCAAGGTGCTGGCCAACAACGGCTTCAGGTGCGTGCGGCTTGTAGGGCATTGTGCATGTGTATGATTGTGCTTGGGCTTTGGGTCGCCCAGGGGTCCTCTCCGACTCACAGGCTGGCAGTGACTTGGCAGTGGTGCTGTTTTGGCGGCGCTGTGTGTGCTGCGTGTGTGCATGTTCCGGCTCGTTGCGCAACAGATTCCCAGTGCGATTCTTGTGTGGCAGCTCCGAGAACAACGCCCCCCGACCATGCTGCTAGCATCACGTATACTCTCGCTCAACCCAACGACGCACCTGCCTGAATGCTCACCTCCCCCCGCGCGCAGGTACGACTCCACCATTGGCGTGGCGGGCGGGCGCAACAAGCTGTGGCCCGCCACCATGGAGACCGGCGTGCCCTACGACTGCGACCAGGCCGGCCAGCAGTGCTCCGCCTCTGAGCGCTACCCCAACATGTGGTGCGTGCGTCACAGCCGTGCGTGCGTGCGTGTGCGTGTGTGTGCGTGGAAGCAGGCGTGTTGGGGAGGAGCAGAGGGGCAAGCGGGAGGGGCGGGGCGGCTGCAGCCCAACGGGGCAGGGCAGCAAAGGGGCGCCAGCTGGGGGCGCTGCCCCAACATAACATGTGGCGCGTGCGTGGCAGGCGGGCCTGCAGGGGGGCGCGAAGAGGGCGGGGGGAGGGACGCTCGCCGCCCCTATACCTTGCCCTTTAGGGTGACCTACCTCCCCACGGTATCTACCCCCTGCAGCACCTGCGCCTTTCCCCACCCCTCTCTGGTGCCGCCGCTCTTCCTCCCTGCAGGCAGGTGCCCCTGTATGAGGACTCTGACGGCAACCTGATGGACTACTGCACCAACGAATCCACCGGCAAGCCGCGCTCCGGCTGCTCCGTCCACACCCGCCTGACAAAGATGTTCACCGACTCCTACTCCTCCAGCCGCGCCCCCGTCACCATTGGCTTCCACTCTGTCACCACCGGATGGCTGAAGAACAAGTGAGCGGGCGGGCGGGCGGCTGTGTGGGGCGGCTGTGTGGGGCGGACTCGCTCGGGCAGCGGCCCTGCTGTGCTGTGCCCGCTTTGCTGCCCAACACCTCGCAAGCCCTGCACACAGCTAGCTGCCTGCCAGGCAGCTTGCCTCTCTGGACTCCCTCCTTTCTCTGCTGCAACAAGTTTCGCTGAAGCGCCCTTCTGGCCTCCTACCAAGCCTCCCACCCATCGTGCCTCGCCACCTTCTCCTCCCCCTGCCTTCCCTGCTTGCTCTGCCCCCCTTGCCTCTGCCGCAGCAAGCTCCGGCCGGACCTCAAGCGCCTCCTCGCCTACCCCCACCCAAGGCCTCCCCACCCTCTCACCAGAGTGCCTCCCCACCCTCTCATCTCTCTGCCCATTCTTCCTTCCTTGCTTTGTTGCAGCAAGTTCCGGTCCGACTTGAAGCGCTTCCTTGCCGCCGCCACCGCCTACCCCGACGTGTGGGTGGTCACCCACGCCCAGTTCCTGGACTGGATGGAGAACCCGGTGCCCATCTCTCAGGTGAGCTTGACTTTTATAATCTGTGCCATACAGGGTGTTTCAGTAGTGTAAATGTTCAGGTATTGCTTGTTTGTTTACAGTCCGTTTCTCCGCAATGGATCTTGCGATACAGAACCCCAAGAGGCAGCTTGGGCTGGGGGAAAAGATGCATAAGCAGGGGGGTAGGGATAGGTTGCTGCACAGATGAATTGCGTATTGGTGAAAGGTGGGATGGAGAACCCGGTGCCCATCTCGCAGGTGAGCTGGCTTCTTTCTTTTGATTAGGTGTTTGGGATGTGCAGTGTGGGCTGGTGCTTGGGGACAGGGTAAGGGGATGGGGCGGCACAGCCCCCTGCCCGGCTGCTGGGCTGGATGGGAGAGCCCCATGCCCCGCTCACGGGCGGCCGTGATCTTGCCTCCTCTGTTTAGGTCTTGTGATTTGGGGGGTGGGTTGAAGTAGCAGAACACAAAACAAAAACAACCTGGTGATGCTGTGACGCACCCGTGCCTCCCTGCCCACCCTCCCTGCCTGCCTCCCGCCTTGCCTCCCGCCTGCAGATGCCCCAGTTCATGGCCAAGTACAAGTGCTCCAAGTGAAGAGGCGGTACAGCCGCCCCCCCGCTGCGGGCAGTACAAGTGCAACATGATGCCGCCTGCTGTGGGCAGTACAAGTGCCCCCGCTGGCTGGAGGGGGCGCTTCATGGCTGCCGCTGTGCCCTGCTGGGGCCATGCACGCCCAGAAATGGCGTGGGCCCCCGCTGAGGGCAGCTCAGCCCCTTGCTCCGCACCACCTATCGCTGAAGAAGCTCGCCCTCTCTGATGCTGCTCCCAGTAGCTCCCAGCCCTACTTAATGCCAAGAAAGATTCGCCTGTGAGTCTACCATGTCCTTCTGCATGCACTGCCCGTGTTGACCACCGAAACCGCCAAACCCCACCACCATTGCTCAGTGATGGATGGGGAGAGGGACCGGGGCCCCTCGCCTGCCGCCCGCCCCCCCCCTCCCTTATCCTCTGTCCCGTGGCTCCTCGCAAACAAACATCCAAACCCAAGCTAGGCCAGGCCAGGCCAGACCCACCTCTCCCAGGCAGTGCTTTTTCCCCTCCGCGCACAGTGTTAGGACAGCCAGATGGTCCCCAGAACTCCTCTCTCTCCCCCTTTGCCAGCCTCACCCCCTCCCCCACCAACCTGATCCATGCACTGCCCGTCCCACGGCAACCCCCGCCTGCAATGGGAGCCCCCAGTGACCTCGGCGCCCCTTTCATATGATTCCCCTTAAAGCATGCCTCCAAGTGAGGCACACCCTGAGCAGCACTGCAACATCCCCTTTCCCCCACTTGGTCCTGCCCTCCCTTCCTGCCCCTCCTCGCGCCGCGGCGCCGCCAGCAGGGCAGCGCCCCATTATGACGCTGCCCCATTGTGCTGCCCCACCGCCTGGTGTATGCCACCGGCCCGCCTCCCCTTGCCCACCCTCACGCTCTCCTCACCTTGCCGGTCTGCCCATGCACGCACGATTTTACCTGTTTTTGCCCCTACCCACTTCGATTCTTCGCGACCCACGCCGTGGCCGCCCCAACCCCACTTCATACTCTGCTGCCTGCTGGCTTTGCTGCCCCCAATGTAAGCACGCATGCATACCACGCCCCGTGGTAGCCTCCAACTGTGGCAGTTCAAAGGCAGGGGCAGGGCAGGGGGGCGCAGGGCAGGGCGGGGACCCTGCCGGTGGCTGCTGCCTGGCTTCGGAGACGCGGTGTAGTCAGCTACAGTGGGTGCACCACCGGTGCTGGGTGCCGGGCCCTGGGCGTCTTGGTTAGCCATGCAAGTACTGGTTAGAAGGCAGTATGGCTGACCTTGTAGTCCCCTTTTGCTCCCCCCATCCAGCCCGCTGCAACGGTGCAGCCTGCTGTGCGTCCCGCACTCTCCCTTTCTTGCGTGCGATCCTGGCAGCCCCCTGCTGTTCCAGGGGTCTGTGTTGCACTCTGTCTGCGGGGTGTTGAGAAGTGGGCACAGGGATCTCAGGAGTCAATGGATGGGCCTGCATGAGGGTGCCCTGGTCAACCAGAGCAACAGTTGCCAACAATAATACGTATTTAATACCCGCTGCACCCCCATACTATAATATAGCTGTCACGGTCGGTCACTGCCCATGCTGAGTGCCCTTAAGCGCTCACTTCCGCCAGCCCCTGCTCCGCCGCTGCAAGATCACTGCTCTCGCCACGGCGGGGCGTACTGGGGGCTGGGACAGCCTCTGCCCCTGTCGCCAGGCCTGCGCGCTCATTGCCTCCCTCTGTCGCGGCTGCTGCAGAAGCCCGGCCCGCCTGCAGCCGGGCGTGCTCGCTGTGAGGGCCCCTCCGGTCCAAATAGAGCTTGCCGCCAATCGTCAGCGTGCACAGCACTGCCGGCGGCGGGTGGGCGCAGGGGCGCGGAGGCAGGGGTGGGGGCGGTTGTGAGCGGGATGGGCAGATGGGCGAGTATCTGAGGCATTTACAGGCGTCCTCGGGGTGGCGGGTTCTGTATGCACTAGCCGCTGGGGGCGGCCCCCAAGCAGGCAGCACAGTCAGGCTAATATGCGGCAGCGAACTCATGAACACTCACCCAGCTCCACAAGCATGCTGACCCAAGCTGCGGTGGCATGAATGTGGAACAGATATATCCACTGCAGCACCAACCCTGCAGGGCAGGGTGTCGCACTCTGCTGGTGGAAATCAGGCTGCACACTCCCGAACAGCAAGAAAAGCAGGAGAGTGTGGTGGCGTACAAGCCCGGCAGCGTGCGTCAGCAGCTGCTGTCACCGGTCGGCATGGGGGTCCCGCTTACAGCGACCGCCGCGCGGGTCTAATACACTGCATGCGCGTCCTGCACCTCCACCCTCCACTGTCCGGCCGTTGGCTGCCCCACCCACCCTCTGGCGGTGAAGCACCCAGCCACCTACCGGTGGTGAAGAGCGCCAAGAAGGTCAGCGAGAGGTCACGAGCACTGCGGGTCGTGTACAGCCGCCAGGCCTGGGGCACCAGCATGCCAGCCAGGATGCCCCCGCCCACGGCGCCTAGCACGGTGAACCCCACCCCTGGCATGCATTCGTGAAGGAACTGCGTTTGGGGGTGTGGGGGCAGGAGGCGGGCGGGCGGGCAGGCGGTCCCAAAGGCACCGTCAGGCAGGCAACTGTCAGCAGGAAGGGACGGACCGCTAATCCAGCACATGAGAAGGATAGTTCTAGGTGGCAAGCTGCCGAGGTGGCAAGCTGCCAGGGCGGCACGTTGGTGGGCGGTGAGGGTGTTGGCAAGCCTGCTGGCGCCGAGCGCAGGTAGGTGGGCGCGCACGGGTGGCGGCAGCCAGAGTGGGCGGCCAGCGTGGTAGCCGGGCGGCGTCTCACGGGGCGCTGAAGCGACTCACCCTAGTGCGGAGAAATCCTTTCTTCGCCGACACACATGGCTGTGGGAGCCCCGTCAGCGGGCCGCACCGCCCGTGTCGGGAATCTGCTGGGGGCCTGCTGTCCACGAGGAATGAGCTCTGAAATGTTGTGGCGATATCCGGAGTTGCCGTTTGTTTGAAGTGCCAGAATGTACACCTTGTGTGCCTGCTGGCGCCTTATGTCTTGGCGCCAGCGCTCTTGTGTATGGGCGTCCCATCATCTGAGCTAATCAGCTGATCATCTGGCCTGCAATGCATAAGCTGCATGGCCATAACTCTGCCAAAAAAGACCCATCATCCAGAGAATTCAACGCCATTCCCAGCGTGATGCATACGCCGCATCGCAGCGTGGCAGCTGCAAGGGGCATCGTCAGGCACACAAGTAGTGCGTCACTGCTTGCGGCTGTGCACCAGCACCAGGTGTGTGTGCTCCAGCCCGCATGCCAGCCCCCAGAATTTCCTGCATCCAAGGTCATGCAGAACGGGCGGACGTGTGGCACGGAGGGGCTCCGCTCCACTTGACGCGGCCCAGGCAGCGGCGGTTCAATCGCACGGCCAACGGGCGTGGGAGGGGTGACTCTGTAAGGCTCTCTGCCTGCACCGCGTGCGAACATGCACTCTGTCCCCATCCACCTGCCCCACTGTCTACCTGCACCTGTTGTAGCAGTACCTCACCAGCGACTGCCGAGCAACTGGCGTCATGACGCGTCACAGGAAAGGTGTGGCGGCCTGCATCAACTGGCCAGATCTCTTTACCAGACACACTTGTGATTGTGTTCACTGCCATAATCACGCTGCAGTGCTTTGCTCGTCCGGTTGGCCCGGTTCTGGGTGCCGGCGCGCGATGGTTGCTCGCTGAACGCGCCATGCGGGTCACCGTGCTGTCGGTGGTTATGGCGCTCTCAGGCAAGTCAAGCATGTGTATGTGCATTCATTAGCACCGCAACCAGGGCAGCGGGCGGCGGTGACCTACAGATGTGGCCGTTTTTTCGCTGACCGCTTGTCTGTTGTCCTTGCTTTCGGTCGTCATGCCTGCAGTGTGTGCAGCAGCAGCGGCGGCCTCTCCGACAGCCGGGGCGGCAGGCGCCCCACCTCCCGCCAGCGGCGGCACTGGCGGCAGCGACACGGGGCCGCACCTGCGCTTCGCGCCCGGGCACGTGCTGGTGCGGCTCAGGTCGCCACAAGCGGCCCGCAGGCGCCACCTGTTTGAAGCAGAGTACAGCGAGGCAGGTCCGCTGCCTGGCGTCGAGCCTGTGCGGTATGTGGGCACACACCAAGCCACCCCTCTCCCGGCGCCGCCTCCCGCCGGCAAGGTGGGCGCAGCAGCGGCGGCAGCCGTGGCCGCCGCTCCGGCTGGTGCAGTGCTGCAGCTACGAATCACGGACGGGAGCAGCGTGGAGCAGAAAGTGGCGCAGCTGATGCAGCACCCAGGTTGGGGGACGGGCGGGCGGGGCACTGCCTGGCAGGGGTGCCATGCCGGCGCTCCTGCCGCTGCGTACTTCACGTGCAGATGTGCGCTCATGCTGTGGCTGCCGCTGTGAGGCATGGGTGCCCAGCAGGGCCCCCCCAAATGCTGCACTGCTGGCTCAAGAGCTCACTGCGCCCGCGCTTGCATCCTTAGAGGCGGCAGAAACACACACGTGCACTTTTTCACCTCGCACCCCTTGCTCACTGCCCGACGCCCCGTTGATGAAACTGCGACTTTTTGCTCCCTTGTCACTATTATTTCCTGCGTCCCGCAGCCGTGGAGCTGGCAGAACCAGACTTGGCCCGCCGCCTGCTTCTTGCCCCTCCCACCTGGGCCTCTGGCGCAGCACGCACAGCCGCCCAGGCCGCCCAGGCTGCCGCCGCCCCCGCTGTCGCCCCTGCCGCTGCCGGCTCCCACCTACCCAACGACCCGATGTTTCTCAACTCCCGAAAGATGTGGCACCTTCACCAAGTGGCTGCCCCCCTTGCCTGGGCCACCACCACTGGGTCGCGTGACGTGAGTTTGACATTGTACTGTTGTACTGCCCCAAGGCGGCCTTGGGTGGCTGGCTGGGTCGCGTGACGTGAGTTTGACATTGTACTGTTGTACTGCCCAGAGGGCGGCCTTGGGTGGCTGGCTGGGTCAGGGCCATCCAATCGGCTGCCTGGGCAGGCCAACACTGGGTTCCCGTGATGTCGCGCGGTGTGTGTGGGCGGCAGAGCAGCGTACCGCTAACGTGAGGGGCGGCTGCATGTGCAGCAGAGGGGCATGCTAGCACCAGCGCTTTGTGCATGCTGGCAAGGCCTCGTCTGGCTGCCTTACCTGGCGTGCAGCCCGCCCTGCCTCGGCCGCCCTGCCGTCCCGCATGCCCACCCTAAGGCGTCCCCTGCCCTCCCCTGCCCCCGCCAAGCGCAGGTGCGTGTGTGCGTGATTGACACGGGGCTGAGGGCCGACCACGAGGAGTTTTCTGATGGGAGGGTCGTCAAGGGGTGGAACAGGTGCGCTTACCTCACTTGCCTTGATTATTCCATCAAATTATTTTCAAGACATTGTGTGGGTCTGAGCGCGCCTGCTGGTGGGATGCAGGTGGGTGGGTGCCTGTGTCTGTACGGGGTATCACTCTTGCCGGCCACCCTGCTGCGGTTGGAGCTTCGACCAGCCATCGCAATCAAAGCGCAACTGTGTCTGCAGGGCCTGTGCCTGCAGGGCCTGTGCCTGCAGGGCCTGTGTCTGCAAACCTGTATCTGCAAATCCGTGTCTGCAGGGCCTGCTCCACGTGTGGCAGCCAGAAGGATTACAACGGCGTCAAGCCGCTGCCGGGCACCCCAGCGTACAATAATTACACAGGTGCGCCGACCACCCGGTGGTCCCTGTGTGGCAAGTTGGGCTGCTGCTATGGGCGGCCCCAAACAGGCGGGGCCACGGTGGATGCAAGCGGCTGCCTGTGGCGCTGCCGTCGCTGGCTGGGGCAGCACGCCAAGCGCCGGGCGGGCGCCGTAGATCAGCCACACACAGCTCGCGGCTCCCACCCCAGGCGCCTTGTTGACGCACCGCCTTCCTGCTGCCTTGCCCCACCCCCACCCGCACACTGTGAAGATCGGCACGGGCACGGCACCCACGTGGCGGGCACCATTACGGCCGCAACCAACAACTCGCGTGGCGCAGCGGGCGTAGCATGGCACGCCTCCCTGCTCATCTGCAACGTCATCTCCCCAAACCTCCTCTTCTACACCAGCAGCCTGCTGGACTGCTTCGCCCTGTGCAAGGAGGTGCGTGGGTGCATGTTCGGGGGTGGGACGTGGGGCGAAAGTGGGAGGCAGCGGCACGGCGTGCGACGGGAGCTAAGAGGGAGTGGTGGCGCGCGGGGCAGAAGCCTGGCGCGCAGCAGGAAAGTTGCCCCCTCGACCCTGCCTGCAGGAGGGCGCACGCGTGTACAGCAATTCCTACTTCTCAGACTGCGAGGGCCACCCGCCCTGCTACTCCCAGCTCGAGTTTGACGCAATCCAAGACCTGGGGCAGGGGCCGGGGGGCGCGCTGTTTGTGGCGGCGGCAGGGAACGACGGCAAGAATGTGGACAAGCGGCCACTGGAGGGCAAGGTCTACCCGGCTTCCTACCAGCTGCCAAACGTGCTGTCCGGTGGGTGGGCAGCTTCCCACCAGCTGCCGCATGTGCTGTGACGTGGGGTGCTTGCGCTGCCTTGGTTGCTTCTTGCTTGCATTTTTCTCAATCGTTTGTAGTTTGCAGTGCCTGGCGTTGTTCCTTCAAAAGCAACCAACAGGTGCCTGCTTCCGTGTTGCTTTGTTGCTTCGCAGTGGCGGCAACCGGCCCGGATGACTCCCTGGCTTTCTTCAGCTCTTGGGGCCCGTGAGTGCCTGATCGCCTCCCTGCCTGCCCGCCTGCCTGCGTGCCTGGCTCTGGGTGCATGTCCTGCCTGCCCACCTGCCCGCCTGCCTGCCTGCCCGCCTGCTTGCCCGCCCACCTGCCTTCCTGCCCACCTGCCCGCCTGCCTGCCTGCCCACCTGCCCGCTTGCCCGCCTGCTTGCCCGCCCACCTGCCTGCCTGCCCGCCTGCCTGACCATTTGTCTGCCTGCCTGCCTGCCTGCTCTGGATGTATGCCCCACCGCGTGTTGCTCTTTGTCATTGTCTTGGCAGGGCCACGGTGCACTTGGGGGCCCCCGGCTTCAACATCACCAGCACCTTTGCTGCTGCCCCAGACAGCTACGCCCAGCTTTCTGGCACCTCCATGGCCTGCCCCGTGGTGGCGGGCGCAGCGGCGCTGCTGTGGGCCGCCAAGCCGTCGGCCAGCGTCGCCGAAGTGCGGTGAGCGGGTGTGTGCGTGCGTGTGCATGTGTGCTGTGCATGCTGTGGCAGGCCCGGCCGCCCTGCTCAACAGAAGCAGCAGCGGAGCGGCCAGGCCGTGGGGGCCTGCATTGATTGGGCTTGTATGTGTGCAGTGCAGTGCTCTGGCTGCCACAGGCTGCCCCTCAATGCTGCCTCTGCTGTGGTGCCGTGGTCATCTGAGAGATGTGCCCCTTCCTCTCCTCCCTCCCTTCCCCCTTGCAGGCAAGCGCTGCTGGGCTCAGTGGACCCCGTGCCTGCCCTAAAGGGCAAGGTCATAACTGGGGGCCGGCTGAATGTGGGGCGTGCCATGCTGGCGCTGCTGGGCCTACCACAGCGCGCACAGCACTACACTTACGACGTGCTGACGTCGCCCGGCGTGGCCGCCCGGGTCAGCCTGCCACCTGGCGCCCAGTGCGAGGTTACGACACAGAACGCCACGGTCTGCAGGGACAGGCAAGCCGGGGCGGGAAGGGGCGGACAGCTGGGTGGGCGGCTGCCCAGGTGGCGGCTGCGTGAAGAGTACCACTTGCAGGCGCCTTGCTGCTGACCAGTCCGCTGCTAAGAGCCTGCCGGCCCAGTCTGCTGGCCCCTTGCTGTGCCATGCTGGTGCCAGCAGCGCCGCCCGACTTGAACAACCTGTCTCAGCTCAGTGCCTGCAGGTGCCTGTCCTCTGCCTGGTGCTCCTACGCCTTCACCGGCCCCGCCAAGTGAGCGAGGATCAACAGCAGGCAGGGTGGACCAAGGCCAAGGAGCAGACAGGGACCTGCATGGGGTGGCCTCGCCAAGCACACACACACACTCGTGTGTTCTCACCTTCCATTGTGCTCAACACCTGCTGACCGCTACCTGCAGAGGCGGACGCCTGCCAAGGAGCACATTGAGGCCTGCACGGTCTTACTTCTGTCAAGCACACACATGTCTGCCTCGCCTTCCGATTCGCTTAGCGTTTTCTAAACCAATTCCTGCGCAGCAGACTGCTGTCTGCCAAGCGCAGGCTGACCACCGTCCCTCCGCTTTCCTCCCACCCTTCCTGCCTGCAGCGCGCTGTCGGCAACTTGCGGTGGCAGCCCTGCCAGCGGCGCCTGCCTGCTTGCCGATGCCACGGCCCAGCTCAGCGTAATTCGAAGCAAGCCAGGCTACAGCATGGGCTTCAAGAGAGTAGTGGGGCCTCGGGAGGCTGACGCGCCGCCGCCCCGGCCCTCGCCGCCGCCGCCACAACCGCGGCGCGCCCCGCCGCTCCTGCCCTCGCCACCGCCGCCGCAGGCACGGCGCGCACCTCCGCCCCAGCCGCCGCCCCGGCCCCCGCCGCTGCCCCCTCTGAGCCCGCCACCACCCAGCCCCCGCGGGGTCCAGGCGTCAGCAGCGCCCCCGCCCCCGCCACGTGCCCAGCCCACTGCCTCTTCCATCCATTCACCACCACCACCAGTACTACAGCCCCCGCCACTGCCCGCACAACAGCCATCACCAACACCACCAAGCATACCTCCAGCACCGCCGCCGCCATCACCGTATACGGCTGTTGGGCAGCGGCCGCCGCCCACCCCGCCGCCGACGCGACCGCCCCCGCCCAGGTGCGCTTTTTGTGCTTGCTTGCGGTAGAGAAGCGTTCAGTGCATGAGACTTGCGGCGCCCTGCTATCTATCTATGCCATGTGGCGCCTTGGGTCCACAGTTGTGGCACAACCAATCTACGTGTTTCGAGTTTTTGAAGATGCACACTGCAGGCCCGGAGTTGCCGTGCCGGAGAGGCATACCCCTCCCCATGCCCTCCCGCCACACCGCAAGTGACCTGCCACACACATGCCCTGCCACACCTGCAGGCCGCTGCCACCTCAGATGCGGCGGCCGGGGCGGTGACGGTGCCATGCCGCCTGGCGCTTGCTTGTTTCGTTCTTTGATGCCTACAACTTATATGCATTATCCATTCCTGATTTCTACGTATTCTACTCGCCACCAACCTTGCCTGCCATTCCTTGAACCAATGACTGCCCTACCTCGCATGAGTCGCTGTGCACGCTGTGCTGCGCTGTGATCCTGCCGCTGCCGCCGCTGCCCAAACTCACCCCCCTCCGCTCGTAAATACTACTGCATCATTGCTCTCGATATTTCGCTCCAACAAATCTCATGCCAACAGCGCACATTGACTGACGTAACAGCTCAGTCAAAACCAGTGCGTGCTGGTGCAGATGAGCTATGGGCCCCAAGCGTCCCTCAGCTCTTGCAGTGCTGCAGCTGCCTCTGATCCCATCCCTGGGAGCCCCAAGCGCAGCAGGGGCGCCCCTGCACACCCCTGAGGGCCTGCCGCCGCCGCCGCAGCTGCAGCAGCAGCAGCAGATGAGGAGGGGCCAGCCTCTGCTGCCACTGGGTGTGAGGGATGATGCTGCACCAACGACAGCACCGACGCGGCGTGCCCGGCTGGCTGCACTCTGAGCGCCGGCGCCGCGGCTGACCGCCCCTGCTCCTGCTGCTGACTGGCTGGCTGCGTGCTGCCACTGGGGACCGCACCCCCGCTTGCTGCTGCCGCGCCGGCTGCCTGCTCCTGCTGCTGCTGCGGCTGGCTGGCTGGCTGCAGCGGGCGCAGGCAGTAGGAGCGGGGGCGGACCTGCCACTCCAGCCGCCCCTGCTGCCGCCCCTCCTGCTGCCCAGCACCCGCTGACTGCACTGCTGCTGCCGCTGCTGCCAGGCTGGAAGGGTCCATAGCGCGCACAGCGTGCAACACCTGCTGCTGGAAAGCGGCCCCAGGTGGCAGCATCAATGCCGACGCCTCCCGAAGCCGCTGCCCCTGCTGCTCGGGACCGAAAGGAGCTTTGACTGCCTCGTCAGCACCGCCACGTGGCCGCCGCAGCGGCAGCAGCCCAGCCTGTTGCAGCAGAGCCTCAAGGGCGGGCGTGCCCGCCTCCTGCTGCTCACCAGCAGCGGCAGCCGTCGACTTGCGTTTGCGCTGCTGCCGCCCCTGCTTCGTGCCCAGCGGGGCAAACCGCTGCTGCGCAGCGGCTGCTGCTGGGGCGCCCGCCTGCCCCGCCAGCAGCGCCGCCAGCTGCTGCCGACGCTGCTCCTGCTGCTGGCGCCGCTCGTGCCGTCGCCGGCGCAGCCAACCCTTGAGCAGCTGCTTGCGCACCGCACGCTGCCGCCGGCGAGCCTCCTTTGCTGCTGCTGCGTCGGCAGCGCTCCCACCTGCGGAAGCTGAGCCCGCTTTCCTGGCAGAAGAGCCCGCCTGCCCTCTACTGGACCTCCTGGGTTGAGGGCTACCTCCGCTCTCATCGCCGCTGTCGCTGCTGCTGCTGCTGCTGCTGCTGCTGCTGCTGGGGCTGCTGTCGGATTCGTAGCCATCCACCAGCGCCTGCAGCCGGACCGCAGCATGCACCTCATGCAGCGACATGCCACGCTGCAGGTGCTGCAGCACAGACTGCAGCGTGGCAGCATCCTCTTGTTGCTGTTCCAGCAAAGGCGCTGCCGCCTGCTCCTGCCGCTCCTGCTGCTGCTGCTGCTGCTGCTGCTGCTGCTCCTGCAGCTGCTGCTGCTGCTGTTCCAGCAGAAGCTGCGCCAGGGCTGTGTGCAGCGGCAGCTGCACGCTGCTCCCTGCACGTTAAGGGGGATGCAGTGGGGATGACCTGGGTGAGAATGAGAAGCAACCATGCGCCAGCAGGGCAATGGGAGACGCACCCAAGCGGATAGTCACGGAGGCTATGACATACACATTGTGTACCCTCATTGTGTACCCTCAACTCAAGCTGCCACCAAAAGCCAAAAGCCGGGCCATGTGGCGGCTCAACTCGGCTGCAAGCCAGCCTGCCAGCTTGGCGCACACAGCAAGCAAGGCAGCAGCAGCTGCAGCAGCGGCCACACTCACTGCCGCTCTCCCCCGCTGGCAGCGTCAGCAGCGGGCGCTCGCGGGCGCGCCGCTGGCCGGGGACGCCGTCCTGAGGCAGCAGTCCTGCCTGTAGCAAGGCAGAGACACGGTAAGCAGGCAGGCAGGCAGATTAGGAGAAGTTATGTCACCTCGACCATTGAAGCGAGAGTGGAAACAGACGCAGGGAGGGTGTTGCATTGTCGAGGAGGGTGTTGCATTGTCGAGGAGGGTGGCGCCACCACACAGGTGTTGCATTGTCTGCTCACGACAGCCAAAGCCGCCCACAGTAGTGGCAGCAGCAGGCATGGCGTGCGCGGCGCGCGCGCTGCCTGCACTACAGCTAGGTGCCCGGCCCGCACAGGCGGCAGGCGCGGGTAGCAGCCAGGGGGGCAGCCAGGAACTGGCAGCTGTGCCTTACCTGTTGCAGGGTGAGGACTGTGAGGCATGCCCGGGCAGCCGTCAAGCACTTGCGGCAGCAGCCGCACCTCCTGGAGCGCACGGCGTGGGGAGGAGAGGAGCGGGCACGCGGCATTAAGGATGGGCGGCGGGGGGCGGGCCAGCATTGTACTGCTGCTGGCCCACGTGCTGCAAACCGACAGGCAGCACAGAGCACAAGCGAGGCGGGTGCAGCGCAGGCTTGCTAAGCACTGCACCACAGCAGGCACAGCACATTGAAGCGTCATTGAGAAGCAGCCACATAACCAGTGGCCCCTTTCTATGCCACTCACTCTAGCTCTCCTGAAGCAACTGCTGCCACCAAAGCCCTGGGCACGCCCCGCACATAAGGCAGCACCGCTTCCGGCTGCTGGCCTGCTCCCCCTGCTGCTGCTGCCCCTGCTGCCGACGCTGCCTGCCCAGCTCCATCCTCGTCGCTGCTGCTGCCATCGGCTCGGGCAGCGGGCAACAGCAGCGGCAACGCGGCCGCCTGCTGCTCTTGATGCTGCTGTGCCTGCTGTGGTCGCTCCTGGATCATGGCTAGCGCCACGTCACCATGTGGAGTCAGGCTGCAAGCAGCAGGCGGGCCAAGGGCGGCAAGCAGCAGGCGTGTCGGGTCATTCCTGGCTGCCCCAATCAACTTGAGAAGCAAGGCAAGCATAGCACAAAAACGCTCGAACCAGAGTGCTGGCTGCCTCCTCTCCAACCACACAGCTGCACCGGCTCTCGGCGCCACCGGCCATTCCCGACCATTCCTGGCCGGTAGCAGTTGCTGAGAGCGCACCTGGCCAGCAGCGGCAGCGGCAGTGCCTGTGCCGTCTGCCAGTCAACCGCGACCGCTGCCAGTCCAGGCATGTGCTGCTGCTGCTGGCGCTGGTGGCCGGGCAGGGGAAGCTTGGACACCTGCATGGCATGGTGGGCAGAAGCAGAAGCAGAAGCATGAGCATGAGCATGAGCAACAGGAGCAGCACACAGAGGGGCACAGGGTCTGCGTGCTTGTGGCACTGAACTGGCGATCACACACGCAACCCACCACGTGCAGTAGAGGGGGGCAAACTTCCGGTGGCTCCTGACTTTTGACCCAGGGTGGCCATTGCTTGCCAGGCCGCTGCCTGCCAGGGACATTGGGCAGCATAGGGAGAAGAAGAGGCACACCATACCCACTATGCCTGCGTGGCGCTCTGCTCACCTGTATGCATCCGCCGGCAGCCGCCTGCTGCTTGTGCAGCAGCAGGCGCCCCGCTGACAGGCGTTCCGCCAGCTGCGGCTGCTGCTCAGCTGGCGGCAGCAGCAGCTGCGGCGGGCCGGGGGTGGCGGTCACAGCGGTGCTGCCGCTGGCGGGGTGCCACTGCAGCTGAGGTGGCAGCGGCAGCGGGGGCGGCGCCCGCAGAGCAGCGGGCACAAGTTCCCTCCCAGCATGCTGCTGCAGGGCTGCCAGCCCACCGTTGGCTGCTGCGCCTGCTGCGTCTGCTGGCCCCTGCTGCTGCTGCTGGTGCTGCTGGTGCCCAGCAGCCTCCCCGTTTGCTGCAGCACCTTGCTGCTGTGCCTGCTGCGCCTGCTCTGCCCGCTCCCCTTCCTGCTGCTCCAGCGCCGCCTGCAAGCGCTCCAGCAGCAGGGCAGTACTGCCAGCAGGCCGCTCAATCACCTTGCCATCCCTCGCCTGCAGCTCGGGTCCCACGCTGTGCACGCTGTGCTGGCACCCCAGCACGCGCCCGCTGCCGCTGCTGCCCGCCACGAGCAGGCCGCCCCACGGCCCGCCCGCCTGCCGCTCGCCGCCGCCGCCGCCGCCGTCCCCTGCCAGCGCGGCCGGCAGCGGCAGCCAGCGCAGCAGCATGGCAGCCTCAAAATGATGCTGGTCCATGGCAGGCTGATCCCAGGAAGCCACCGGCTGCCCAGGGCGGCGCACGTCAAACAGCAGCAGGCGGGAGCTGCTGCCGCGGGCGCCGCCGCTGACCGCCGCCGCAAGCAGGTGGTCTGGCGAGGCCCCGCCGCCGCCGCCAGCAGCGGCGGGCGGGGGTGCGCAGATGGCGGTGAGGTGTTGGCCCTGAGGGCAGCGCCACAGCGTGTGCAGGCTGCCGTTGCTGCTGCTGCCGCTGCCGCTGGCTGCTCGGAGGTCCAGCTGGCATAGTTGATCCCGCAGCGCCAGCAGTGCTGCGGGAGGGAAGGGGCAAGCAGCAGACAATTGGTTCAGGTGCAGCGAAAGAAAGAGTTCTCTGACCTGCGCAACACACAGGTATGCCTGCCTGCCTGCTCGCCTGCCCCCCTGCCTGCCTGCCTGCCTGCTCACAACGTTGTTCATCCCCGCGCTCAAGCCGTGAGCAGTGCACATGCTTCCTAGGCATGCGACAGGTGCACAGAGCAGCCTCCCTCCCCTTCCCCTCGGCTTGCCTGTGCGTGGCGCCGCCGCGCCCTGCACTTGCAGCACGCCCTGCAGCCGCGGCGGCAGCGCTTCGGCCGGAGCCTTCCACACTTGCACCACCTGCACCGCCCAGGCAGGCAGGCAGGGCAGGCGGGCTTTGGAGGTGCATTGCATGCGTGCTGGGCTTACCAGCAGAGCAGCAGCGGGACAGCGCAGGAGGGCTGCATGCGTAGTGCGCCAGGCGGCATGCAACACGAGTCAAGGAATGCAACAGGCGGCACGCAACAGGAGTCACTAATGCAACGGCAGCATGACGGACTGCAGGAAGCACAGAGCCCACCTGCAGCCCCTGCCCCAGCCGTGCCCTCTGCAGAACAATGCAACACCAAGCACACACACACATAAAGCAGGCAAAGAAACTTGCCATGACCAAGAGAACCCACCTGCAGCCCCTGCCCCAGCCGTGCCTCCAGCAGCGTCCCATCCTGCAGCAGCAGCAGCGGCTGCTGGCACATGTGGCGCTGCCAGCAGCAGTGCGCGGTGGCGTGCGCCACGCCCACGCTGCCAAGCTGGCGCAGCTCAAAGCCGCCCCTGCAGAGGGGGCGGGACCGGGGGGCATCACCAGGGGCAGGGCGGGGGCATTGTGAGGCGGGGAGGGTCCAGGGGCGGGCAGACAATGTTTTGCCAGACGGGAGAGATGCAAAGGCGGCGTGCGCGGTTTGCAGCGAAGCCTCTGAGCAGCCTGCTCCACATGCACACACTGCGGCCGCCACCCTGCCGTCTAGCTGTGCACCCTGTAGGGGCGTCGCCCAACCCAGCCGCCCCACCCAGCCAGCCACCCACGCAGCCGCCCACCCCCACCCAGCCGCCCACCCCACTCACCCAGCATCCTCCTCCCAATCCTCATCACTTCCTCCCTTCCCCGCCCCCTCCTCCTCCTCTTCCTCTTCCTCTTCTGTTTCTGCGCTCGTCATCCTCTCATCACTTTCGTCGTCTTCTGACCGCCCCCGCCGCCGCCCTGCCTCCCGATGCCGCCCCTTCCGCCGCCGCCGCTGCCGCTGCTGCTGCTGCTGCTGCTGCTGCGTGCCAGCGCCGCTGGCCTCTGCCAGCTGGACCAGTGTCAGGTGTCGGGCTGCACACCAGGGCCACGGCAGCAGCGCAGGTGAGGGGTATCAAGGGGGGGGGGTAGGCTGCTTGGTTGGAAAGGAGGGGCCACAAGGGGTCAATTCACATTCCCTTTGCTCCATATCACACGTGCAAACTTCACGTGACATCAGACTTCACGGTTCACCACTTCACCTCACATATCACCCAACACTTCACCTCACAATTCATGCCACATTTCACCCCACACTTCACCCCCCGCTTCACCCCACAATCCCCCCCCGCTTCATGCACACGGCTTCGCAGAAGCACTCGGCCGGCGCATTGCCCGCCGCAGCCCACAGCAGCCTGCTTCGCCCCCCGCTGCACCCCATTGCATCCCACTGCTGCCCCGCTAGACTAGCTGGCCAGTGTTCTTTTGGCTGGGATGTTAGGGACTAGGGTGCTGAATCTTGTCCCTAACCCCGAATCCCCAAACCCTAAACCCTTGGCCAGTGCTCACCCGATCAGGCCGCCAGGATGGGCAGGTTGGCGCAAACCCTAACCTCTAAAAACCCTAACCTCCAAACCCTAACCCCCTGGTTGATGCTAACCTGATCGGGCGGCTAGGATTGGCAGGTTGGCGTGCCAAAGGCAAGAGTCCCATCCATCAGGCGCCCGCCGGCTCAGCGCCAGCTGCAGCGCCGGCGCCGGCAGTTCTAGCTGCCTAAGGGGGAAGCAGAACTGGGGAGTAGGGGGGGGATGTAGGGCAGGGGTGGGGCGGGGTGAGCGGGGGCCAAGCGCTCTCAGCACACAGCCAAAAAAAGTGGCATTGGAAGTGACCACCCCCTTCACTTCCCAAATGAGAGGTGGATGCACGTGGTGACACAGAGAGGCTGTCTGCCCTGCCCTTTCAAGGGCCAGTCTTCCCAAACGAACCGGAGAAGGGAGCATGCAACAGGCTGGGCAAGAGGCTCACGCACCTGGGTCCCTTCATAGAGCAGCGGCAGCGGCAGGCGCGCCCAGGAGAGCAGGCTGCGGGTGGGGCCGGCAGGGCTGCAGGGGCAGGGCAGGGCGGGGGCGGGGGGAAAGGACACTGGAGGCTGACGGCAGGGCGGGGCAGGGCGGGGCCGGAGGGGCACGCCTTGTGGGGGCCCGTGCCCGGTGGGCGGCTAGCTGCTGAAAGCGGCAGGCTCCCGGAGAGAAAGAATTCAACGCACAGCAAACCATGCACAGCAGAGCGACCGCCCCTCACCTGAACAGATGGAGGTCGCCATTCAGGCAGCAGGCCTCCAAGCAATCCAACGCCCCGCTGCCGCCCTCGCCCGCCGCCGCCACCGCGCCCCCCGCCGCGCCCGCCGCCACTGCCGCCGCCGCCGCGGGGCCCGCCGCCGCCAGCCGCCGCTCCTGCGCCGCCTCCTGCAGCGCCTCTTGTGCCACCAGCCCAGCAGGCACAAACTCCCGAGGCACAGCCCGCGCCAGCGCCTCCGGCTGCGCAGGTTGTGGGGTGGTGGAGTTGGGGTGCCCGGGGTCAGGGATGGAGGGGAGTGGAGAGGGAGGGCAAGTGAGCTGAGCGGGGGCAGTCGCATAGAATGCATCGCAACACCCAGCCTGACCCCTGCCATTACTGTGAAGCTTCTGGTATCCCAGGAAGCCACAGCAGGATCCCTCCCCGCCTTGTGCATCGCTTTCTGGGAGGGCTTACTGACCTGGTATAGGTAGAAGGCAGTGGGGCGGGGGCCCGGCGCATCGCCTGCTTGGCCCAGCGTGCCACCCACCACCGCCGCCGCCGGGGTGGCACAGAGCGCCGCCATGGCGGCAGGCCTGCAGGCAGGGAGCTGCCCAGGGTTAGCCGTGCGGCTTGTGGAGCTGCAGGAATGAGGCCTCACGGCATCCAGGACAGAGGCGGAGTATTGGCAGGATGCGGCTGGCGGCAGACAGCACGGCGACAGGCAGCGCCGGCGGCAGGCGGCGGCAGCGGTGGCGGCGGGCGGCGGTGGGGTGAGACGGCGCTGCTCGTGCAACTCCCTCTATCACATACTCACATCAATAGCCAGCAGCGAGTCTCGGGCGCTGCCCCGGCCGCCCTACGCGAGTTGCGTTGATCAATTCAACACGACATGCTACGGAGGCCGCGCAGCTAGTGCTGCAGATGGATGGCAATGCATGTACAGTGGCCCCGAGAGGCCATCACCATGCAGGCAATGACCACGTGCGGTGCATGCTGTCCTGCTTGTCTACCGCAGATAGAGCACAAATCCCCCAGTCGAAGGCCTCACCTCGGGCAGCGTTGCCAAGGTCCAACCCTGTGCTTGCAAGTGCATCCGAGCTCTCCTGCCTCGGCGCCGATTGCCTACTCCCTCACTTTGCGCACATTCCGGCAGTATGACGTATGGCGAGGCGCCTTGGGACTTCAGCGGGAGGGCCCTGTACCAGCTCTCGCTGGTGCGGGTGGAGGAGGTGCGTCTGCCAGTGGCGGGTGGGGCGCCAACTCTACCCGCCGGCGCCGCAGGCGGCTGCTTGCCGCCCCGGTGCCTCAGGCGTGGTTTTCCCTCGAGCTGATCCAACACACATCACTGCACCCCGCTGCTCAAACCCAGTGCTTCTATACGTGCACCCATCAAGAGCCTTTGACCAGAGTCTGACTGTGCCACGGGCCCCCGCTCCACACGCTCCCCCCTTCTCCGGCCGTCTGCCTCTCCTAGTCTAGTGTATTCTTCACAGCATCACCAACTGCCTTCACCTGTCAGCCTCCTGTGGCCCTCCTCCCATCCCCTGCATCCGCCCCTCAGGCCCGCAAGTATGTCCCGCCCGAGCTGCCGCTGGTGAACTTTTTCGGCTGGACCCTGGGGGGCTTCTACCTCGCACGCTACGACTGTGAGCAGCATGCTGTGCTGTGCTGTGCCGTGTTGGTGGAACTTCTGTGTCTTGGACTGAACCCCTTGGCCGGCTTCTACCTCACACCATACGTCTGTGAGCAGCAGCAGCAGCAGGCAGCATGCAGAGCGATGGGCTCTTGCTTTGCTGTGCACCGCTTGTGTTGCGGCTGCCTGCCAGGCGAGCGGCTCTCACACCCTGCCCTGATCCTCCTCTCCCCCTGCCCTGCCCTGCCTTTGCCCCCCTGGGGCCTGTGCAGCCTCCCCTGTGGGCGCGTTTGACGAATGCGTGGCGCTGGCTGGGCTGGCCTGGAACTGGCCCACCTCATGCGCCTGGGCGGCACGCGTCTACGTGAACAGCAAGTGAGTGCGCGCGGTGTTTGATTGCTTTGAGGCGGGGGGGGGGTGAGGGGGAGGGAGGGCATGCTGCGCATGGGGGCAAACGAAGACGTGGAAGACCAACAGGGTGGGAGGGCATGCCAGTAAGTGAGCAGTGAAAGCCACCCTGCTGCCCGCTTGCTACTGATGAGCGGTGTGGGTGCGGTGGGCGCCCGTGCACCCTGCTCTTCTGCTCCCACTACATGCAACCACCGTAACCCTGCCCCCGCCCCCGCTCCCGTTCTCCCCTGAGAACCGCAGGGAGGCGCGTGACCACGGCATCTCAGCAGTGGGCCTGCCCTCCCGCCTGGCCACCTTCAAAGCGCTCCCCCTGGCAGAACTGGGCCAGGCTGGCGACGGCGCCAGCGAGCAGCAGGTGGGGGGCCGGCTGCGCGGCGGCGGCGGCGGCGTGCCCGCCAGCATTGTTGGCAGCAGCCGCAGCGGCGGCGGCAGTGGCAAGGGCACAAGCTGGTGGGACCTGCCGCACCGCCGCTCGGCGCGCGGCGGCGGCGCGCCCGGCGCCGACGCGCCGGGCGCGGGCAGCGCCACCGCTGCCGTGCTGCTGTGCAACGAGGAGCCCACGGTGCCGCCGGCCGTCAAGTGGCTGTGGGGCATGCTGCCGCACGGGTGGCGCAGCGCGGCGCGGCTGCCGCCGCCACGCGGGCTGGACGGCCCGGTGTGCTGCTTTGAGATGCCGCGCCTGTCGCCTGCCTGGGCACCCAAGATCCAAATGTTCCTCCCAAGCTTCAGGTGGGCAACTGTGCTGCCTGCTTTCTAGCCAGTACGGTTTGTGCTTACAAGCATGTGTGGCTTTTGAAGGGAGTGCATGTGTGTGTGCGCCTGCTGCAGTTCTGCCTGTGGGCTGCAGGTGGAGGCCAAGTGGTCACTGTGATCTGCCAGCTGGGCCCGCCTGGCCCCCTCCCCGCTGGCCCCCCGCTCCCACCGCTCACTCCCCGCCCGTCTCCCACCCATCCCTTCCCGCTGCCCCGGCCCGCGCAACCGCTCCCTCCCGCCTGCCCCGCCCTGCAGCGGCGCCACCCCCGACCACCCGTCCCTGCTCAAGTACAGCCTGAAGCTGACGGCGCACATCCGCCCGCTGGCGCCCGCCCGCGTCACCTTCCCGGCAGAGCGCGCCGAGGTGGGTCTGGCGGCGAGGTGCTGGGGTGTGGAATGATACGTATTATGCGAAAGTGTAGTCACAGTGTTAGCCGTGCGGCTGGGCGGGCGCCGTGCATCCCCCGTGCTTGGAGTGCAGGGGCTGCCACGACGGACGGGCAGCTGGGTGGGCAGTGCATTTGGTCGGCACCCTCGCTGGAACCTTCCCAGCAGAGCGTGCCGAGGTGAGCGCGTGCAAAGGGGTGTGTTCACAAAGCAGAAGAGGAAAGAACAAGTGTTGTCACAGCATGAGCAGGGTGAGCAGCAGCCCCGAAGCCTTGAAAAGTGTGCCGCGGGAAGCGGCGGTGCTTCTGGTGTTGGCATCCCTCCTTATATGCATGCCCCTCTTGCTCTGCAGGATGAGCAGCGCAGCCCGGAGCTCATGGATGCTGTGCTGGGCGGCCGCCCGCTGCTGTGCCTGGGTGAGAGGGTCCCCTCTCCCTCTCTCTCTTTTGTTGTTGCTCCTGGCTGCGTGCTGGTGCTTGCTGATGCTTGGTGGCGGCGCCTGCCCGCCCGCCCACGTGCCAGCTTGCCAGCCTGGTCTGCCTGCCTCGTGCTGCCCTACCACCAGCCTGCCGAGGCCTGCCCTCCAAGACAGTTTGGTGGGTATGGTGGGCAAACTGGCTGCCGGCGCGTCCTCCCATGCAGCAGGCGTGCACACGGGGCAGCGCCAGGCACCACGATTGTATGTGAGTTCGAGCAGTACACTCTAGCTCCCGTCTTGTGTACTTAACTTACAATGCTGCATCAACCCTCCCAACCTGTGCAGCCTTTGACAACATGCACATGGAGGTGCAGCCGCCGGAGGTGTGGCACCCCAAGGGGGTGGCACCCAGCGCCGCACTGCAGCCAGCAGCTGCCTGAGCGGCCACTTGAGACGGCCAGCGGCCAGCAGCAGCAGCCTGAGCGGCCACCTGCTTGCCTGGCTGGGCCTACCGTCTTGGTTCGTGCAACGACAGACAGGCTGTGGCCAACGGCAGCCTGAGGCATACCAGCGGGCACCCCGAGCGAGCAGCATCTAGCGGCGGTTTGCGGCCAGCGGCAGCCTGAGGCGTACCAGCGGCACCCCCATTGGCAGCACGCCGTGGCAGCCTGTGGCACAGGGGCGGCCTGATGCAAACATAAGCGTGAGCGTGAGCGGCCAGCACATTGGCAGCTGAGTTTTGAGGTGACGTTATTTAATAGTTCGCATGCAGTGTTTAATAGTCCCCATATGGGCCTTGTGTTGTACTAAGTGCGTGTTCCTGGCTTCAAGAGGCGGGGAGCACCCAACAGGCTGGCCACGCACAAACGAGCGCGCCGCAGCATTGGCAGTGCCCGCTGGGTGGCGCGGGTCTGGCCGCCCTTGTGTGCAGCGGGCAGGGGGGCATGCGCGGGCGTTGTGCTGGTGCCAGCCCTGGGGAGACGAGCAGGCACTGCCTGCATGCCTGTGTTGTATGCATGTGCGGGTGTTTGGGCGCCGCACGTCTGCCACCCTGGCGCTCTGCCCTTCCCCCAACCTGCCAAAATGAATTGTATGCTCATCACTGGACCTGCAACAGAAAGTGTCAGCCGCTGCCTGCTGGCCCCCTGGCTTGCAAGTGGGTGCTGCTCAGAAGCGCTTTGATTGAAGTGCAGGCAGCCACGTCACGGTGAGCACCCAGCTGCCCTCAGGCCAGCGGGGCGCACCGGCAGTGGAGCGGTGTGGCGTGCCGCTGCCATGCACCCAGGAAGCTGCCACTATCTCTTCGGCCCGCACCCAACTCTTCACGGTTTAAAGCAACGGGACGGCCCTGCAGGCTCCCGCCCAGCAGTGCTGCCTGCCGCCCACCCTTGTGTGCTGGCATGGGCAGGTGCAGAGCACACGCCCACGCCGGCCGCTCTGGCTGCCATCCTTACCGCACCAACCTGGCGCGCTCACCACGCACACTGCATTCAGTGTCAATCCGACCAGCAGCACGGGGTGTGGACATGAAGAGCGCCTGTGGGGGCCACATGCGCTCCATGGAGGTCAGCCCATCCCAGACCTCCCAGACCTTGGGAGGAACGTTCACTCGCGCCAACTCCTCTGTTAGAGTCCCTCCAACGCTGTCACTGTGTGTGCCAGCTTTGAGGACAGGCGAGCGCCTCAACGCGCCACGGTCCACCACTGGACGCTGCTGGCCGGACTCAGCCCGATGGTCGTGTGCAGTTTCCTCAAGGTGTTCTGAATGCGGAATGAATCAGACAACATTCCCAGAACGCACCCCCCCCCCCCCCCCCAGAACGCACGCAGAGGGCGGCGTGTGGGGCCCTACGCCCGGCAGGTTGCTGTGACCAGGGCCCCCGCCACCGGCCTGCCGCTGCCAGGCTGCAGCTGCCGTCACGTTGCGCCCCCCCCATCCCACCCCACTGCCGCGCCCCACCCGCCGCCAAGGTCATGCAGGGCTCCGCCCCGGCCTTCCTCCTGCTGGCCCTGCTCCTCTGGCAGGCGAGTGACGCAGCTGTCCCGGCTGCTGCCGCCACGCCTAAAGGGCCGCAAGCAATGCTCGGCGCCCGTGTGACAATGTCACACAGCGGGGCCCCGGGCGGCGCCTGCTGTGCCTCCCTGCCTCCCTGCCTCCCTGCCTGCCTGCCTGCCTCCCTGTACATCTGAGGACCTCTGGGAGTTCCCTCATTTGGCCCCACCCTTCCTTGGTTTCCCATGTTGTAGATGCCCGGGGGCAGGGCTCAGCCGAGCCCCGAGCTTGGCTCCTCCCCCGGCCCGTCTGCATCGTTAGCGTCTGCATCAGCATCAGCGTCCCCATCCGGCACACCCCCCTTCACCCTGCCGCTCCTGGCCTACCCCTATGACGCTCTCGAGGTGAGCAATGAAGTGAATGGTTCACTGGATATGCCATGGGGCGGGTGTTGGGCTACGCTTATGGGGCTTTCACGTAGAGCAAGCAGGGGGGGCGTGTCTAGTGAGTGGCCAAAGGCGGGGGGGCAGCGGAGGCATGGTCGTGGTGAGGCTCTGCGGGCAAGCAAGCAGGGGTAGGTAGAAGTAGCGCGGCTTGAGTTCAGTTGGCGGGCTCTGAGCAGGCCGGCCTACAGGCAGCAGTGCACTGCCGCCACTGTGTCAAATGGCACCCTCCACACACACGCTCAGGGCAGGGCGACTGCCACGCTCCATCTTGTTGTGAAGCAGACGTCCAGCCTCGCCTCCACACTTTGCAGCCGCACACTGACGAGGCGCGCAACCATGGCTAATCCAGTGCCAGCAAATTCCTGGCTACTGTCAGAATGCTCCGCTCATTCCACCCTCATCCCCATCCCCACCGCCCCCTTGCACCGCAGCCGTACATCGACGCTGAAACCATGTCCATCCACCACAAGAGGCACCACAGGGTGAGGGGGCACAGTCCTATACTATAGTAAAGGACCGGCCTTGAACAAACACACCGTGCTTGGCTCTCCCTCTGCCCAACTTCCTCACCCCTCCCCACTCCATCACCCGTTGCAGGGCTGCGCCCCACCGCTCCTCCGCTACGGGTCTGCCTGCCTCACTCTGCAACCCCTCCCCGCACTGCAGGGCTAAGTGGACAACCTGAACAGGCCTGCGCCCCACCGCCTCAACCTGTGGATCTGATTTACTGCCTGCCGATTTACTGCGTGCCTGCCTTACTTACTTTTTTAAGTTGAAACCCTCCCTTACCGCAGGGCTAAGTGGACAACCTGAGCAGGGCCGTAGCCAGCCTACCCACCTGTGGACCACCTGCACTCTGGTTGTAACCTCCAGGCCTCCCCTCACCGCAGGGCTACATGGACAAACTAAACAGGGGCCGTAGCCAACTACTGAAACGCATGTGACTGCCTGCCTGCCTGCCTGCCTGCCTGCCTGCCTGCCTGCCTTGCTTATTTTCTAACTGATTCTAACCCTCCCTCACTGCAGGGCTACGTGGACAACCTGAACAGGGCCGTAGCCAACTACTCCAACCTGTGGGTGGATGTCACCGCCCTCCAGGCCCTAATTGGCACCGACGCTGTGCCCGCTGCGGTCGCCGAGGCGGTGCGCAACAACGGCGGCGGGCACTACAACCACCAGGCGCGTGCTGGGGCAGATGGGGATGAGGGGTTTGGGTGCAGAGAGGGGGCCGCGCTGTGCCCGCTGCGGTCGTGGAGGAGGGGGGGGACTGCAACTACCAGGCGCGTGCTTCGCAGATAGGGATGGGCTGATCGGGTGCAGAGAGCGGGCCGCGCTGTGCCCGCTGCGGTCGCGGAGGCGGTGCTCATAGTACCGGCGGCAGTCATAGCAACGACCAGGCGCGTGCTTCGCCAGATGAGCCCCATCCCGCCCCATACAAAGCACGTGTTCCTACCTTGCTGCTGGCCTGCCGGCTCAAGCATGGCCAGCACTGCCTGGTTGCCTTGAACGGTGACCCAGCTGCGGTTTATGCCAACCCCAAGTGCTGCTGTCCACGGTGCCGCGCCACCACTTGCGCCTCTTTATCAAGCAAGCTAGTGTACCGCGTTAATTGAACACCCCGTTAATTGTGCACCGCGTTACAGTGCACCGTGCTTGTATTGTTGATCCCTCGCAGCTTTTCTGGACCCTGCTGGCCCCGCCCTCCCAGAACCCCAGCCAGAACCGCCCGACGGGCAAGCTGGCCGATGCCATCACCGCAAAGGTGGGCCTCTGAGCAGGGGGGAAGGGCAGGAATGGCGGAAGCAGCGATAACCCAGCATTTCCCCCAGGCCCCAATTCGTTGATGGCTACAAACTATGAGTGGGGTTTTGGCCACTTGTGCCTCAGAAACAGCAGGGCCAGGCCCCAATACCGATGGGCGGATGGGTGGGCAAGCTTGCCAATGCCATCAGCGCTCACGCGTGGTGCAGGGGCAGGGTCTGGGGGTGGTTAGGTGCAGGCTCAAGCAAGAGGGTGGGGGCGAGGGGCGGCGAGCGGGCCTCTGCATATATGCAGCAGTTGCCCCTGCTGCACCCCGTAATTGCCCAATGTTCAGCGTCTGCCTCGCCTCCGCGCACGCTCTGCTGCTTGGAACTCTACTGGCGCCTCTTTTCTTGCTCCCCTGGCGCCTCTGCCCTGCAGTGGGGCTCCTTTGACGCCTTCAGAACCGCCTTCAACACCGCAGCAGCAGGTGCGCCGCCGCCTGCGGCGCTGCCTGCTTGGCAGTATTCACAGGGCTGCCCATTGCCTGGCACAGACCATTGCTTGGCACAGACCGTTGCTTGCCCTGGCCTGTGTGAGGCGGCAAGGTCGTCCGTGCCAGCACCCCCCGGTCGGTAGCTCCCCCGCCGTGCCACTCCCGCTGCCTGCTTGCCCCGAGCCCCCGCACCCCTCCGCCTGCCTCTAGCAATAAGCGAGTTTGCGGCTGTGTGGTCCATTCACGGCTGCGCCTGCCGCAGGCCGCTTCGGCAGCGGCTGGGCCTGGCTGGTGGCCGTGCCAGGCAACGCCACCGCCCTGGCCATCACCTCCACCCCCAACCAAGACAACCCGCTCATGACCGCTATTGTGGAGACACGTGGCACCCCCGTGCTCGCCTTGGACGTGTGGTGCGTTCCGACGTGCTGTGCTGTGCGCGCTGTGTTGGTTGAGTGAGGGTCTCAGATAAGTTGGTTGTGTCTCGGCCCCCTGGCAATCATCACCTAGGCCCCAGCAACAACGATTCGCCTGTGGCCGCTCTCAAAGAAGTTTGTGAGGCCCCGGTGCTGGCCGTGGCCGTCTGGCAGGGCGGGGGACAGCGTGCTGTGCTGTGCTGTGCTAGCTGCGCAGCGCTGCGCTGTGCCGTGCTGTGCCTCGGTGGCACACACTGTCTGACACAACCGGAAAAAGCAGCATCGCCTCCCCAGCCCTGCCTCAGCAAGGGACCTGCTAAAGTAAAACGCCATACATTGAAATTGGCGAAGTGTGCCAAGGTTGCCGGTCCTCGATTCAAGTGCCTGATCATTTGGCTGCTTGCGCACTGCTGGCGTGCAGGGAGCACGCCTACTATCTGAAGCACCGCAACAGGAGGGGCGATTACATCAATGCCTGGTGGGTGCTGTGCTGTGCCGTGCCCTGCTGTGCTGTGCCCTGCCCGGTGCGTTGCGTTGCTTTCTTTTGCTGGTCCGCACGCTGTTGTTGCGCTGCTGGTGTTCAGGACTGCCTGGATTGCCACGTGGCGTGCGCCGTTCTTTGCTTTGCGCTGCTCTGCTCTGCATGCTGTGCCGCGTGCAGGCCTCAACCCTCATCTGCAAAACATAGCGCCAGGTGTGCAATCGCACCACCTTCACCGCCCCCTCTGCCCCTCTTCTTCGCCACCCGCATCCCACACACACCAGGTGGAACGTCACCAACTGGGGGCAGGCCGAGGCATACTACCAGGCAGCTCTGGGCGCCTGAGGGAGGGCAGCGGGCAGTGCAGCCGCTGGCATCAGGATCGCACTGGCGGAGGGTGCTGGCTGCCTGCCAAGCGGGTGGCAGAGGGTGCTCTCTCCCTGCCAGGGGCAGCCGTGGCCTGGTCATGTGCCCGCGTAAGTGGCAGCTGGCGGGCACCTGAGGGCGCCGGCAGGGGCATGCAGGGAGGCGAGGAGGCACTGGCTGGCAGCCTGCTGAGTCTGCTGGGCCTGCTGCTGGGGCGTGCTCCCCGGCGGCGCTGGCACCCCGAGGGGCCCTGCTATAGTAAGCCAATCAAGCACCTTCCCGCAGGGGCAAAGTACACCACTTTTGTAAAGCCTCAGTCAAGCCTTAGTAAAGGACGGTGATAGCCTGTGATCAAGCCTCAACACCAGACAGTGTTGCTCGGCCAGTCAAGCCTCGCTGCAGGGCCATTTTTCTTTCAATCAAATCAATTACATTTCAAGTCCACGGGGACTCTTTGCATCCCCTCCTTTCTGCGCCCGCCACGTGGCTGCCATCCCCGTCTGGGCAGCCTGGGCCTGAGTGCTTGCGCTGCGTGCGCTCGTGTCTCATGCATTTGTGTGTCACAACATTGGCCTGTAATTTAGACTGTGTAATGCACGAGGAGTGAAATGACACTCCCTCCCAATTGTGGTGCCAGCAAGGCGTTGTTGGGGGATAAAGGTCCTTACAGGTTCAGTTTGATGTAGATGTTGGTGAGTTAGTTGTATGTTGTTGAGAAGTGAACTGGAAAGGACTGGGATGAGTGAGGTAGTGTGCCGGCCTTGTGGTCTACGATGGCGGGGGCCTGGGCGGCGGGCGGGGCGGCGGCCTGGGTGGTGGGGATGGTGGCTTGGGGCGAGGGGGTGGGGGAGAAGGGCGAGGAGGCAGGGGGCTCGGGCTGGGGGGCCTTGGAGAGGGAGATGGAGGGGGGCGAGGGGAGGACGGACGGGGGGGTGAAGGGAAGGGTGGGCGGGGGCGCGGCGGTGGAGGAGAAGGGCGTGGGGGCGGGCGGGGGCGAGGGGGTGGCGGGGATGGCGGCTTTGGTTTGGGGGGAGGGGGGCTTGGCCGGGGTGGAGAGGGAGGGGGCGGAGTGGGGCGAGGGGGTGGAGGAGGAGGGCGTGGGGGCGGGGGGGGGGGAGGGGGGGGGGGGGGGGGGGGGGGGGGGGGGGGAGGGGGAGGTTGTGGCGTGGGCATGCCACCACGCCGCGTCTGGCGGCTTGCATCTATGAAGGGCTTGGAGGT
>JAPTJF010000566.1:0-35234 GCA_029339195.1 Micractinium sp. NFX-FRZ
CTCCCACCGTACGTGCCACTCACTGGCAAGCACCATGAGCCCCGCCGTGAGGACAGGTGGGCGGCCCTCACGGGGCGCGTGCAGCCCTGGCAGCGGCGGCCCCGACAGCCCCGCGTTGTCCATGCCGCCTTTTCCAGGGTGCCGCGGTTGGTTGTGCGCCGGGTGCAACGGCCCTCGGAGTGCAACGTAGGGCTTCGAACTGTAGGGCTTCAATCAGTCGGTCTTCAATCAGTCGGTCGGCCCGCCGCTAGCTGGGCAACAGAACAGGAAACAAGCAGCAGCAGGTAGGCGGTAGGAGCGGGGTTGCAACGCATGCAACAATGCTCTCTTGCAGAAACACTTTTTTTCCTCCGGGCCTCCCGGCTTGCCAGCAGCGCCGTTTCAGACCGCCAGCTCGACTGTCCCGGTGCCAGTGATCGGCGGGGCGGCCAGGGTTGTCATGATACGACCCCTGCGCTTGCGCCCCCTGTCTGTGGCGGCCCGCCAGCGCCCCTCGCGCCGCCTTCCACGCGGCTGCACAGGAGCTGAACCCCTTGTAGCCGGAAAGGCGGGCACCTGGCAGGCCTCCCCCTGTCCTCAGGAAAGTTGGGAGCGGCCGAGCAATGGAAAGGGTAGCGCGGAGGCGCGCTGGTCGGCAGGCCACTGCCTGTGCAGCGCCTGCGCTTGGGCCGAGTCTCACCTTCGCCTGCGCTTGCGGCTGCTTGGCAGGCAGGCGCAGCAACAAGAGGCGGCGCCGCGGATTGAGAGTCCCAGAATTGAATGAGTGCGCCTTGGATTGCAGGCTCCTTGCCGCGTGCAGCTGCATGCACTGTTTGCAGTCTGTCCTGCTCTTGCTCTCCGCCTGCCACCCACTTTCCCCAGGGCCTGCCGCTCTTTGCGCTGAGTTGGCGGTTGCGAGTACATGAAATGCTGTCTGGGTGGGACATGTGAGGACAGGCACGTGTCAGGTACGATCATGCAGGCTGCGCTCCCCACTTGCCCTGCTCTCGCTCGAGCAGTGGCACTGGCAGATGCCAGTCATTGTGCCGCTCGCTGCTGCTCGACGGCATACCACGTCAGCAGCTGCGCTCAGGGTTCTGCTGTGCGGACATGAACAGTGTTGAGAGGCAGCGGGCGGCGTGCCTGCGCCGGCTCCAGCCGGCCCCCTTGCTGGCGCCAGTAACGCACCCAGGATGGCTCCCAGGGGGGCGGCTGCAGCTGCTGCTGAGACGGGCGGGAGGCAGAGGCCAGGCCAAAGGCCAGCGGCATTTCAACTGCAGGTGGGCAGGGGAAGAAAGGCAGGCAGGGGCGTGAAGGGTGCTTGAGCTACTAATTGGGGGATAGCGCCTGCCCGCTGCCTGCACCCCCCCACAGCAGGCACAGCCACCTGCTGAGCTGCTATCCAACAGCGTTAGTGATGCAGAGGGATGCCCAAGCATGCACAGCGTGCCCCAGCAGGCCGCGCCAACACAGCACGTTGCTCGCCTGCCATGTAGCTTGACGCTTGCGTGACTGAGGCATGGGCACTGGTGTCCGCCGCAGCCTCCTGCTCGCCCCTCTGCTGCTCAGCGCTGGCCGCACGCTGGGCTGCCTGGCGTGCCTCCTCACCTTCACCTGCTGCTGCTTCTGCTGCTGCTGCTGCTGGCCATGCTGCCCTTGCTGCTTGCGGTGGCGCCACAGATCTCTCAGAGCTCACGCCCCTGCCGGGCCTGGCGTAGCCCTGCGGGGCACTGCCCACGTCATCCTTGACACAGAGGCCCAGTCCAAGGTCGGGGTGCACAATCACGGTGGGAGGCGGCGGCCGCTGGGGTGCCTGCCCACCTCCCGCCTGCCCATGCGGCGGCGGCGGCGGTGCCGCCGCACCCCTGGGCTGCTGGGCCAGCTGCTGAGACAGCTGCATCTCAGGCGGCTCTGCCTCCGCATCTGAGCCTTCTACATCCTCTGCTGCTGCTGCTGGCAGCCTGGGCCGGCGGCGGCGGCGCAGCACCCAGATCATCACAGAAATCACCACTGCAGGGTGGCGGCGAGCGTCGAGGTGAGGGTATGTACAGCAGGGTGCAGTGCAGCACGGGCGCAGATGAGCAGCATTGCGTCTCCCCACTTTCGACAAGCAGGATCAAATGGCGTTCCACATGCCATCAAGCGGCACCCCAGCCCTGGCTACGAACAAGCGGCGGAAACATAGACGCTTGCCTGCTATCACGAACACTCCCAGGCTGACCAGAAGGATGTAGGGGCTCCAGACAGGCCCCCGAAACACTGCCGCCACGCTGCTGCCTGATGGCGGCGGTGGCGGCGGCGGGCTGGCGGTTGCAGCGCGGGCCGCCAAGCTATAGCTACTGGACTGGCTGTTGACACCGCTGCTGGTGCTGGCTGGCTGCGATGGGCCTGGCACTGGGGAGACCCAGTTGGACGACATTGAACGCACGTCCGGTGCTGCTAGCGGTGCGTCGGCCTGCCTGGCACTCGGTGCGGGAGCAGACCAACGGCCTGGCACCCAGCTTAGGGTCTGCAGCTAAAGGGGCAAGGCGCCCCTGTGCGTCCAAGGGACGGTCGAACCTGCGGAAGAGTTTCTGGGGCCTTACAGGTCTCTACAGGTCCTCCAGATAGCTCTCATTGCCACCGGTTCTCGGTTTGTGGGCTCGACCAGCTGCAGCGGCCAGGGCCAGCCAGCTGGCGCTCGCCAGGCAGCCGCCGCCGCCGCCGCCAGCCGTGTGACTTTTCTCACAGGGAGCATCCCTCCTCTTCTCTTCATCCCCAGCCCTGCTTGGCAGCACTCCCCTAATTCTTACAACAACTGATACCTGCCGCAGTGCCTTTGCCCCCTTCGCTCCGCCGCTCCTGCCCGCTTGAACGCCAGACAGGAGCGGCCCGCCCCGCCACCAACCGCCAAGCCCAGTTGCCCTGTTCCAGCGGTGCCGGCGGCCCACTCAGCGCCGCAACGGAGCAAACCAACCACAAAAGAAGCTGCAAGCCCGGTGGTGGGCTGCCAGGCATCAGGAGGTACAGGTCGTTGCTGTGGCCTAATATGCGGATCATTTGGCGGGGGTGCCTGCCCAACTTCCGCCTGCACCCCCCGTAACCCCCCGCCTGCGCCCGCCGAGGTGCCCCTCCCTGCTGCGTGCCCCTCTTCCCAACTTACCCCTGCCTGCTGCTCACCATGCACACAGCTGCACATCCCACTGCTCTATTGTCGGTGACTGGCGATGTGCTGGGATGCCGCCATAATGTGTGAGCCAGTTTTCGGATTTTTGAGCAGGGCGCCCCACGTTGCCACGTTACATGTAATCTACATGTACAGCAGGCAGATGACGGCAGTGAAGCGCAGGTGGCCCTGGGCTGCTGGCGCTGCATGTGTGTGCGCTGCCAGCGCTTGCGGCACGGAGCCCCGGCACTGTATGCGGTGCGTGCACAGCCTGCGCTCCAAGTCCGCTCCTGGGAGTAATGGGGAGTCCACGGGGAAGCCTTCCTCTTAGGATTAAGATGCCGGTGTCAGCCCTCCCCCCGCTTAGGATTAGGTGCCGGTTACCAAAATATTGCTGGCACAGCGCCGCCACAGCACAAGCTCCGCCAGCTCAGCAGGCAGGAGCGGAAGCTGAGAGCGCACAGCACCCCTGTCGGGCAACTAACGAAGAGGCAACTCTTCGTTTCTGACAGAAGAAACTACACAGACCCTCCCTGTGAATTGATCGAACGCGTGAACCTGCACTGCATCTGCCACCCTGGGACAGCTTCGGCGGACAGCTCCACTCCAAGTTCACCCGCCCCACTCCTGTAAGTCAGCCTAGTTCTGGGCTAGCGTCACTCGGTGGTGGCTGCGACCCAAGCTCCCGCCGCACAAAGCTGGCGCTGCCGCCAGCCGCCGCTCGCCAGGCGCCGCCTCCCCGCATGCCTGCCGCTTGCTGCTCACTGCTGCCTTCGCACCTGCCTGCCGCCTGCCCTACCACTGCTCACCCTCCTGCTCGCCTGGCGCTGTGCCCGCCTAGTGCCGCAGCCGTCATGGGGGCTTGCTGCGCGCGCCCTGCCACCCTGGAATCTGGGCCACCCACGGGCGCCGCTACGGGCCACCACACACACAAGCTAGCAGACTTCCCTCCCGGCACCCGGCCGTACCCAACCGCGGGGTACCCGGCTGGCCCGTCAGGCTACCCAGCTGCACCGTCTGGCTATGGCAGCTACCCGCCACCTGGCGCGATGGGCTACCCGCCGCCTGGCGCGATGGGCTATCCGCCTCCCGGTATGGCAACAGGTGTGCTGGCTGCCTGCTTGCCTGCTGCAAATTCGGGTAGCATGTCTGCACATGCCAGTGTGCTGCCTGCTCAGTTGGTGCGTCTTGGTTGCCCACTGCCGGCACACGCCAGGGGGGCGGGCTGCATCTCCCAAGTAGAGCAGCCTAACGACTGCCTTACAATTGTTTTCTGATGCTGCCACCGCCTTTGGAGAAGCACCTCCCTGCTTACCGTGCACCCTTGCATCTGCCCCCCAGCCCTCCAGCCGACCAACCAACGAGTCGCAGGGGAACAATGCAGTTCGTATGTGGCGCCAACATCCTGCATCCCCCAACCACCGTCGCCCCGTGCCCTGCCCCGCCAACATGCAGGCTATTATCAGTCGCCCTACGCCCAGCCCTACCCCCCACGCCGGCCCGGCTTGGGCACCGGCGGCGCCCTGGGATTGGGGGCGGGCGCAGGCCTCTTGGGAGGGGTGCTTCTAGCAGATGCCATGACCCCCGATGTGGTGCAGCAGACCACGGTTTACGAGGGCGGTGACTGGGGAGGCGGCGGCGGCGGGGATGCAGGCGGTGGCGGCTTTGACGGCGGCGGCTTTAATGACATCAGTGGTGGCGACTTTGGCGGGGGCGACTTTGGCGGCGGGTTTTGAGCGAGCGTGCAGCGGCAGGCGGGGCAGGCCAGGGGGCAGCCAAGTTGAGCCACTTGATTGTGCTAATCCAAGGGTGGGGAGTCCTTGTAAGAGGCCAAGCACCGAGGCATTAGGCTGGGTGGAAGGGCCTGGCGGTCGGCAGGCGAGGGCGTTGTAATTGGCGGGCAGGCGAGCGGTCACCACCCGACAGGCAGGCAATGAAGCAGGCAAGCAGTGGTGTGCTACCCAGGAGCCCCTTCCCCATGCTGCGGGGGCAGGTGCATCAATCTGGCAAGGGGGCATGTTGGCCTGTACCGCTGGAGAAAATCCCAAAAGCGCCCAACCTGACGGTGCCACATCACCATGACAACCCGAGCAAACTGGATGCCAGTTTGGCCCCTGCGCGGAATTTGCATCCACAGGGCGCATGGGAGGCGCAATCAGGCTGCTTGGAGAGACCGCGAAGCCCTGAATGATGGGGCAGCTGGCGGTTCTTTCAAAAAGCATGGCGCCCGGAGCGGTGCTGCTGCGATCAAATGGGGGCTACAGGTGTGTGGTGTGGGAGGGCATGGCAGGGGCTGCGCCGCCGAACCCTACGGCGGGACCGCCCACTGCTTCCCCGCCTCGTCCTTGCACGTGCAGCCTGCGCCTCGGCCCGCAACCCTTCACAGCACAAACGTCACAGCCGCTGCGGCGAGCGGTGCGACCGGCCGGCCGCCGACAACGGCTCCACTGCTCCGCCGCTTATGCGTCGCTACCCCAACCTGGCGCGGCGCCCGGGCGCGGCGTCGCCCAGTGGCTGCTAGATGGCTCCGCCGCCGGCTCGCTCATGCAGCACCTGCCTGTGCTGCTGCTGGGCGTGGGGGCGCTGGCGCTGGCGCAGCCGCAGGCGTTCACATGGTTCCATCCGGCATACAACGGCCAGCAGGCGCTCATGCTGACCATGCTGGCAGCGGGGCTCTCAGTGTCACTCGAGGTACGGCAGCCATGCCAGCCTGCATGCGAGCTGCGTTGCTTGAGCTCAGCCCACGTGCCGCCAGCAATGCGCAACCGTACACAAGGCAGCTGCGTGTGAATGCTCCGCCTGGCATGCCATAAGTCGTGCACGTCACACGCCAATATGCGGCCATGGGCCATGGGCCATGGGCCATGGGCCATGGGCCCGAGATGGTGCTCCGCGGCATTCCTCCTGCCGCCCGCCACACTCTTGCCCCCGCCTGGCTGTGTGCATTGCCGCTCTTTGCAGGAACTGAAGCGCGTGCTGCGCTCCCCAGGCTGCGTGCTGGACGGGCTAGCGCTGCAGTACGCCGTGCTGCCCACGCTGGCCCTGCTGCTCATCCAGCTGCTGGGCTTGCCGCCCGAGTATGCTGTTGGGTGAGCCGAGCTTGTGTGAAGCCACAGAGAGGATATTGATGGAGTGAAGGGCATGCAGAGGACTGCCGCTGCCAGGCTTGGGTTGGTGGGAAGTGTGCTGCCTGCACACAAGGATCGATGCAGGTGTGTGCTTGTGCGGGGTGCATCCCGCTTCTTGGCGCCCCATTAAGACGTGGCTTGTGCTGCAGGGGGATGCATGGGTAGCAGCCAGCCGGCAGTGCGTGGCTAGCCTGCATGCAAGGCTCCAAAGCTGACTGGCAGTAACTGTCCACCACCTGCCTGCCCGTGTCCCTGAACCCGCGCAGGCTGCTGCTGGTGAGCTGCTGCCCGGGCGGCAGCGCGTCGGCAGTGGTGGCCCACCTGGCAGGGGCGGATGTGCCGCTGAACGTGATGATGACGACGGGTGAGCATGCTGTGCCATGCTGTGCTGTGCTGTGGCAGTGTCATGCTGTGCCATGCTGAGGGAGCAGAGATGCAGCAGCACAGGGGAAGGGGTGGAGTGGTGGGTGCTCTGTTGGTGAGAGACGCGGCGGCAACTGGAGAGTACCGGTTAAACGGCGGCACTGCACGGGTGCATGCCAGCCTGCCAGGCCACAAGTAGGCTCTGCTCCTGCTCCTGGACTGCATGCATGAGCAGTACATGGCAAGCAGGACAAGTTGGGCAGGTTTGCGCACACGCTTGCCAACATCTCCTATCTTTGGACGCCACCCTAACCCAAGCCACCCTGCCGCCCTGCCGCCCTGCTGCCCTGGCTGCGCACGCGCTGCAGCCAGCGTGATGGGTGCGTCGGTGGCCACACCGCTGCTCTCCAGGCTGCTGCTGGGCATGCCGGTGGCTGTGGATGGGATGGCCATGGCGGTGTCTACCCTGCAGGTACTGCCGGGAGCGGTGGGCTGGGATCTGAGCTGTTGAGAATTGAGAGCGGGGAGGGCATGCCTTGTTGGAGGGGGCAGCAGGTTATGGATGGGCTTGGAAGCCTGCCTGCAGAGCGGTAGCACCCTGCACGCCAGCCAAGCCTGCACTGGCTGTCAACATGTGTGCGCATGTATATGCGTGCATGAATGTGTACGTGTGCACGACAGGCTTATACCCTCCCTGGTCGCCTGGCTCATCTTACCCGTTGCCCATCCGTCCTTAACCCTACCCCCTCCCCCCCCCCGCTACCACAGGTGGTGCTGCTGCCGCTGCTGGCGGGAGTCGCGATCCGCGAGGTGTCCCCCCAGGCCGTGGCCCCGCTGCGCCCGCTGTGCACGCTGTGCGCGACCGCCATGCTGGCGCTCTCCCTGGGAAGCTACGTGGCCTATGCAAGCAGCTACGTGGCCTTTACAGGAGCGGCTGCTCTCTACGCCTCCTGGCCCCGCCTGCTGGCAGCCGTGTGCGCCCTTCACACGGGTGCGGTCGAAAGCGGGCTCCGCGGCCCGCTGCGATTTTGCGATTTCTGAGGTGTTTCGGTCGCTTTGCTGTTTTGGCCCTGCCGTGCTCTGATGTCTCCTACCGTCCCTTGTTGCCGCACTTTGTTCCGCCCTGCCCTGCCCCCTTGCCCTGGTGCCCACACGGCCCATCCTGACCCTCCCCACGCTGTGCCCCCCTCCCCACGCCGTGCTCCCCTCCCCTGCAGCCGGCTTTGCCCTGGGATACTCCCTGTCCCGCGGCCTGGGCCTGCCCGAGAGCGCCGCTCGCTCCCACTCCATCCAGGCGGGCGGGCGCAACAGCGCGCTTGCCGCACAGCTGGCCTTCTCCGCCTTCCCCACCCACCCACTGGCCGCCGTTCCCTGCGCCCTCTCCGCCTGCGTGCACACCGCTCTGGGCGGCCTGCTGGCCTGGTGGTGGGCGGAGCGCGCGCCGCTGCTGCAGCCGCAGCTGCATGGCGCAGCTGCAGCAGGCAGCGGCCAGCCTGGCGGCGGCGGCACCGCATACACTGGCATGCTTGCCACCCTGCTGCTGACCTCCACAACAGAGGCTGGCGAGGCGGCGCGCACCGCCACAGAGTCTGCTCGTGCCACGTTCAACGGCTTGCAGTTGGGGGCGGCGCAGCTTCTGGAGCAGCTGCGGCAGCAGACGGAGGCGCAGCTGGAGATGCTCAAGGGGCAGGGGATGGATGTGAGCACCGCAGCACGCACGGAGCAGGCCAGCGGGCAGGTCAAGGCGCCCGTGGCCCCGCCCCCGTCGCTGCCGCCGCCGCCGCCCCCGCCGCCGCCGCCGCCCCAGCAGCAGCAGCGCTCGCAGCCAAAGCTGGAGCCGCTGCCGCAGGCGCCGCCCCGCAAGGACAAGCAGCCTTCCAACGCCAACTCCATGAACGTGAGTGAGAGGCAGTGAGTCGCCTGGCGTTGCTATATGGGCACTTGGGAGCTGTAACGGCGGCACGTGATGTCGCATGTTTGTGGGGTGAGCACCGGGCGTGAGAGAGCCGCTGAGTGGCACATGTTGCACGTGTTGCGCAGTGTTGCATGTGTGCTGAAGGGTTTGCGCTGTGTCGCCCCGCCGGTGCCGCAGATTGTGATGGTGGGCTCGGAGTGCGCCCCCTGGTCCAAGACGGGTGAGTGGGGGAGGGGAAGGAGGGAACAGCGGGGCCACGTGAATGGTTGATCACGCCAAGACCAAGGCTCAGGTTGCCACCTGCTGATGGGCCCTGCTGTGCCGCCAGCTGTGCCCCCTGCTGAGGGCGCCTGCTGAGCTGATTGGCGTGATGCAGCACACTGCTATGCTCTGATACCAACAGAACCTGGCACCCTGGCCTGCAGGCGGGCTGGGTGACGTGATGCAGGCGCTGCCGAAAGCGCTGGCCAAGCGTGGACACCGGGTGATGGTTGTGGCACCTCGTTATAAGGCCTACGAGGTGCGCGCTGTGGTCTGCCGTGCTGTGATGCGCTGTGTTGAAGGGGTGCTTCAAGTGTTGAAGGGGTGCATTATGGACTGAGGCATGCACCGTGTTATGTTCGTGTGTGCTGTGCAGCTGTGTTTCAGGAATGACGGGGCCATTGCTGCAAGGTTGACAGTGCCAACCTGCAGGCTGTGCTGCGCCATGCTGTGCTGTGCTGTGCAGTGCTGTACCGCCTCCACCACCATCTCAACCTGCAGCGTTACCGTCGCCCTGCTGTCTGGGTCCTGCTGCTGCAGGGCACCCGCGACACCGGGGTGCGCCTCACGCTAAACATGTTCGACTCCACACAAACGGTGGGTGGATGTGATTGGGATTTGCTTTCTGGTGCCGAGAGGAAGGGTCCGCAGTGGCCTCTGCAAACACAATCAATCAATATGGGCAGGCGCCCAGGGCGAGCGCGCATTTCGGGCCTTAGCGCTGCTGGCCCGCGGCCCATTCAACGCCATGCCTCCGCCCGCCCGCCCTATGCCACCAGCCTACTCATCTCACCGCACCATTTGCCCCGCTGGCAGGTCAAGTTCTACCACATGCAGCGGGATGGAGTGGATTACGTGTTTGTGGACCACCCGTCATACAGGGAGTGGGGAGGTGAGTGGGGTGGGGTGGGGTCGCTGGGGCGTGTGGAGGTGGGAGGAGGCGGGCTACAAGTGCGCGTTTCTGATACCAATGGGGTGGGCTCGTGCACGCACCTCCCCCTGCGTGTCACCCGCAGATGATGAGATACAGCCCCTCACGCTCCAGCGTGCTCTTCCTCCCAACACATGTTCCTTGCCCAGCTCACCTCTGCGCTCGCCTTGATCCAACCTCCCGCAGACGAGATCTACGGCGGCCCCGCCCCCCTATCCAGCTCTTCCTGTTCCCTTTCTTCCCCTCCTGCAGACGAGATCTACGGCGGCACCCGCCCCGATGTGCTCTTCCGCTGCGCCATGCTCACCAAAGCGGCGCTGGAGGCGCCCTGCCTGGTGCCCTGCGGCAGCGGCCCCTACGGTGGGTGGGTGCATGCGCAGTAGCAGGGGTGTGTGGGCCGGGGTGTGTGGGCCGGGGCACGGTTGGGAGCTTTCTATTTCAGAGCCCTTCCTGGTGTGATGTGGCAGCGTGCCCTGCCATGGTTGTTAGAGGGAGTGAGAGGGCAGTGGGGCAGCTGGAGGGTGTGTGGCGGCACCCCTCCTGCCTGCCTGCCTGCCTGCCCATGTGAGTTCCGCCACGCGAGGCTGGCGGCTCTTTTCCCTCGCTCACTTCTTTCCTGCTCGCCTGACACTCGCTGCCCTCCCCTGGCCGCCTCCACCCCTCAATCACCCCTCTGCTGCAGGCGACTCCAACCTCCTGTTCATTGCCAACGACTGGCACACCGCCCTGCTGCCCGTGTACCTCCAGGTGGGGTAGACGGGTGGGGCAGAGTGGGGTGGGGTGGAGGGCGGTGTAGAAGGCGAGCGCCGCTCCCGTGTGAGGAGCGCCCCCTCAGAACAGCCGGCATGCTGCACCACCTGCGCCCTGTTCAGTAACAAGAACGGCAGCAAGAATGGGCGCCGCCCTGTTTGCTGCAGGCCCACTGCAGGGACCACGGCAAGCTGCAGTACGCCCGCTTTGTCCTGGTATTGTGCTGCCTTACCTTAGCTAACTTGCCACCCTCCCCGCTGCAGGCCCACTACCGCGACCACGGCAAGCTGCAGTACGCCCGCTCCGTGCTGGTGCTGCACAACATGGCGCACCAGGGGCGCGGCCCGCTGGAGGAGCTGCGCTGGCTGGCGCTGCCCGAGAGCTACGACTGGCTCTTCAGGTGGGTGGGGCGCCGGGGGCACAGAGAAAGTGCAATGTGTTGATTAGGTCTACCAGCCTGGGAGGCGGGGAGCTGTGCAGCTGTATCGTGCTGGCGCACCTGGAGAGGTATGAGTGGCCGGTCAGATGCGGCACATAGCGCGATCAAGGGCTGGCCCTCAGAGCTTGCCTCCGCCTTGAGTCGCATGTGCCTGTCGGCTCTCACTGTTTGCCGAACACTGTCATCAGCTGCAGAACCTAGGTGCGGTCGTTCCGCACCGCTCGCTCAGTGTGCCCGAAGGTGCCTGTCGGCCTCATACCTCCTGCCACAGGATGCGTGACGACAAGCAGCTGGAGCACATGAGCGTGATGCAGGGCTGCCTTTTGCACTTGTCAACTTGCCCATTTGAAGTAGCCTGTTTTTACTCTTCTTTCTGCCTGCTGCAGGATGCGGGACGACAAGCAGCTGGAGCACATGAACGTGATGAAGGCGGGGGCCATCACGGCGCACCGCATCGTGGCGGTGTCGGACAAGTGAGTGCCCCTGGGGGCGGTTCTTGGGTGTGGGATTTGTGTGGGGTTTGTTTCCAGGGTCGATGCGAGGGTGGCATCGGTGTTGGTGCACTGCCCCACCTCCGGCCTGGCGGCCTGCATGTGCCAGCGGCAGCACCGCCTGATGCAGCCCTCCCCGCCTCACCTGCCTGACCTGCCCTGACCTGCCCTGCAGGTATGCCGAGGAGTGTCAGACCCCTGAGAACGGCTGGGGGCTGGATGGGGTGCTGCGCCACGAGGGATGGAAGCTGCGGGGTGAGGGGGCTGCCTGCCTGGCTGGCTTGGGACGCCGAGGGGTGGCGGGTTGGCTGGGCATGACGAGGGTTGGCTGGGTCAGGTAGGGCTGCAGATGGCTGGCTTATTAGGGGGGTGGGTGGAGGGCAGCCTGGCAACTGTGTCCTGGGTGAACCCAAGCAGGGTGTGCAGGCCAACCCAAGCGGGGTGCACAACCAGTGACAGCTGCTTCATACTCCCTGCAGGCGTGGTTAACGGCATTGATCGCGTGGAGTGGAACCCTGCCACTGACACCTTCCTCAAGGGCGGAGGCTACACCACTTATGACATGGAGGTGGGTAGTTATACCACTAAAGCACACGGGCGATAGGGAAACGATGAGGATGGGAGGAGAGGGAAGGGGAGAGGGAGAGGCAGCGAGGGGAGCAGAGGGGGTACGCGACTAGACACGGAGACAGGCAGATTAGCGCGTGGTGAACAGTTGCCCGCCAACCCTGCCAACACTGGCCGGCCGCCTAAGCTGCGGCGCTCCGGCTGCTTGCACGCTCGCTCACTGCCGTGCTGCTTGCCTGGTGCGCCCCCGCTCCTCCCCCCTGCCCTGGTGCAGACGCTGGCGGAGGGCAAGGCGCGGTGCAAGGCGGCGCTGCAGAAGGTGAGGCGGAGGGGCACCCCGTGCACGCATTGAAACCCTGCGCTGGTGTGCCTCTGCATGCGCTCCCGCCTGCCCCTCCCTTCTGCATGTCTTCCTGTTTGTCCTCCTCACAGTCGCTCCAGCCCCACCTTTCTGCCCTCCGTTCCACGCTCCAGCTTCACACAGATTCATCCGCCATCATCTGTGTCGTTTTCAGGAGCTTTAGGCCTGCCTGCGGGCCCCGACAAGCTTTACCAGCCGGCTGGGCCCCACACCCACCCACCCATTCTTACACCCATGTGTACTGTCGCATTTCTGCAGGAGCTGGGCCTGCCCGCGTACCCGGACGCCCCACTGCTGGGCTTCATCGGCTGGCCGAGCCACACACAACATTCACCCAACCTTGACACTGCACATTGTAAATCTTCTGCAGGAGCTGGGCCCGCCTGCAAACCCAACGTCCCCCTGCAAACCCAACGTCCCCTTGCTGGGCTTCCTCAGGCAGATGGTCCACACAGCAATCCCCAACATCTTACAAATACATACTGCTCAATCTTCTGCAGGAGCTGGGCCTGCCAGTGAACCCGGACGCCCCCCTGCTGGGCTTCATCGGCCGCCTGGACTTCCAGAAGGGCGTGGACCTGATTGCCGCCAACTACGAGTGGCTGATGGAGCAGGGGGCGCAGCTGGTGCTGCTGGGCAGCGGGCGGGAGGACCTGGAGGCAGCGCTCAAGTGGGTGGGGCGGGTGGAGTGGGGGAGGGAGGGGAGGGGCATCCGGCGAGGCCTGCAGTTGTGCTGCAGGGGGATGGAGGCACGCAATCCCTACCATCCCTCTTTTGTCCTTTTCAAACTCGCACATTTTTCTGTGTGTGTGTGCTTGTGCTGCGCTGCAGGGAGATGCAGGCGCGCAACCCCCAGCAGTGCCGGGCCTGGGTGGGCTTCAGCGTCAAGCTGGCGCACCGCATCACAGCAGGTGTGGCGGGGGCAGCCAACGAATAGCGAATAACTGATAAATAATATAAATAAATATAAATCATAAGGTGTTGCTTGCCACCTTCCCGGCGCTGCCTGCCGGCCGCCTGCCACTCGCACTAGCCAGCGCAGTGTGTGCATGCACCAACGCAGCGCCTGCCGCTGGCTGCATGCCTCTTCGCTGCTCAACACTGCGCGGGCTGCTCGCTGCTCAACACTCCCGCTGCGTTCCTCCCCCGCCTCGCGTGCCCGCAGGCTGCGACCTGCTGCTCATGCCCTCCCGCTTTGAGCCCTGCGGCCTCAACCAGCTCTACGCCATGGCCTACGGCACGCCACCAGGTGAGACACACAAGGGGAGGGATTGGATGTTCTAGAAGGGCAGTAGAAAGGGAAAGAGAGTAGAAAGGGGTGCTCCGTGCCTGCCTGGCTTACAGGACACCGTCAGGCGAGGTGACAGCTTGGTAGAAGAAAGGGATGCGGGCAGGGGAACGGGGTGCCGCTGGGTGCAGGCTTCAGCTGCTGCGCCGCGCACACACGACTGCGCCTGCCGCCTTGCACAAAGCCCATCCACAATAAATTGGTTCGACCCTTTCGTCCCACTGTCCTCCGCAGTGGTGCACGCTGTGGGCGGGCTGCACGACACAGTGAAGCCCTTCAGCCCCTTTGACGACCCGCCAACTGGCACCGGTGAGGCGCGGGGGTGGCTGCTCGTCTCCCTGGCATCATGCCGGCAATTTGCGTCTGTTGCAGACGCGTGTGCCCAGTGTTTGGGTTGTCGATGGACGGTCTGGAGCCATGCCTCGCAAGCTGGCGACCAGGCGGCTTGTGGCACCCTCTTGCCCCCTGCGCTGCCCGCCCAGTGTGGACGGCCTGCTGCCATCGCCGTGCTGAGCTCAACTCCCACACCTAGCTTCCCTCCCACCCCCGTCCTGTTGTTTTGCAGGCTGGAACTTCTACGGCGCCGAAGAGATGGCCTTCCGCCAGGCCATGGCCAATGCAATGTACACCTGGCACAAGCACCCCGAGTGCTTCAGGTGGGTGCTGCAGGGATTGGGGCGCGGGCATTCAGGGCAGGGCAGGGCACGGGTGCGGGAGGAGATCAGTGGGGTGGTAGACGCTGTGCTGCTGCGCCACCAGAGCGCCTCGAGAAGGGGGCCAGGAGGGGCGGGGCAGCGAGGATCAACGGCACGCTGCGTACAGCAGCACAGCAGCACGCCGCTGCATGGCGTGAGGTGGGGTGCAGCGCCACGCCTCTTTGCCTGCCATGCCCTGTGCTCCGGGCCTCACCCGACCTGGAGGGGCCAAGCATTCCTCACACTGCCGTGTACCCACCTGGTAACAACACACACACACACACCTTTAGGGGTCGCATCATCCAGGATCATCCAGGGGGGCCCAGATGCGTGGGTTGGGGCAGGCCCGGAGGTTCTGCTCCACTTCGTCCCCCTCTGATAACACAGTAACACTTTGGGACTGGATTTCTTCTGGCTGCCCCCTGCAGGGGCGTCCAGCTACGTGGCATGGCCCACGACTTGAGCTCTGTTCCGCCAATTCCGCCTGCAACACCTGAACCTCTGATCCGAACATCCCTCCGTTTCTTTCTTTTTCCTTCCTTGCTTCCTCCGCCTTCCTGCTGCAGGGGCGTCCAGCTGCGTGGCATGGCCCAGGACCTGAGCTGGGACAACGCAGCCGAGCAGTACGAGAGCGTACTGCTGGCCGCCAAGTACCAGTGGTGACGGGGCACCCTGCCCCGCAGACCTGGCACCGTCCCTGCCGACGTGCAACCAGCCAGCTGATTGGCTGGCTGGCTGATCCTCTCCCGCACAGCATGTATCGATCCAGCGCTGCTTTTCCAGAACAACGCAATACCCGCCCGATTGAGGCGTCTCGACCGACAGACCTCATGCCAGCGCACCTCACCACGTGACAGCACACGCAGCGTGCCGAGGGGGCTACTCCCCTCCCCTGCATTCTCCCGACCCTGTTCCGGACCACCCACCCCAACCGTCCCCACGGGTTGCGCATTTTCTGATTGACCGAACGAAACGCCGCTGTTTTCTCGCTTTCTCCTCCTCGCACCAGTATTGCCCTGCCGCCCTCTCAACAAACAAATGAAACTGAGAAGCCCACTCTTCCTACACCTCGCCATCGCAACTGCCGCCTCCCCTTCCAGATGACCCTCCCTCTCACCCCAACGCCCTCATTGCGCCCCCCAACCTCCTTGTTAGCCCGCCCGCCTTTCATACCGAGCTCCTTACTAGTGCCTCTTCCTCCCACTGCTGTTTGCTTCGCTCCTGTTAGCCCCCCCCTTGTGCATTGGAATGCGCACTGCCGCCCCCCTTCAGCCCACCTTGCTCGCCGACCCCACCTGCACCCTGCAAAAGGCACAACCAGCTGTGTCCGGCCCCGTTTATGGCCCTCTCAGCCAACCAAGCCGCCCCTGATCTGATGACGATACCTACTAACTCACAATCGTGATGATGCGATGCGCTGGCTTGCACCAGCGGCAGCCCGTCCCCACAATTCTTTGCGGCCTGCTCATTGCTCACAGCAGCACCACACCCTCCTGTAGCCCACAATCCCCCGCCAGCGTGTGCCCGCACAATGTGTTTGTTCCCACGTCCTTTCTTCCTTGGTTAGAGTCAGTGTAAGCAGAAATGTGTGACTGGTGCACACGCAGAATGCAAGCAAGGCAAAGGGAGAAGCAAACTCAGCAGCAATTCGGGCAGGCAGGAAGGGCAGGGGGTAGAGGACGGCAGGCAGGATGCCGTGGCAGGCAGGCAGGTGGGTCTGCCCACTCCAGCCCTAGACCAGTGCCCCTGCTGCGCCAGGCCATTGCGGCTGCAGCTGCAGCACCGCCGCGCTTCAAGGGAGAAGCTTCAAGACTTGGCTGCCTTGGCCTTGCGCGCAAAGGGGTTGCTGCCAGTGGCCGCCTTCCGCTTAGCAGCCACGACCGCCGCCGACACCGCATTGCCCGGAGAGTTCTCAGCTGGCAGGTCGACCGGCTTGCGAGCAAAGGGGTTGCTGCCGCCGCCGCCGGCTGCCGCCGCTGTGGCCATGCCCATGCGCCCAATGGGGGAAGGAGCGCGGCTCATGTTGCCGGCGGTAGCTGCGGCTGCGGGGCTGGCCTGCTGCGCGTCTGTGAAGGTTGGGCCAGGCACCGGGGTGACCGCCTGCATGTGGACAGGGGGAGCAAGGTGCGGCGAAGATCAGCATGTGACAGGTGGACCCAGGAACCGGGCTCCGACTGCGCCGTGCTGCATGATCAGCCAGAAGGGAGGGGCGGGGGATACCGTGGAGTGGGGTGCAGTGTGCATGCTGAGCGGGCGGCGGGGCGAGCAAGATGTCGGAAGCCCACCCCAACCTATGGTGACTCCCCTTCTGGCTGCCTGCTGCGGCCACGTGGGGTGCGCTGTTGTGCTGCGGTGCCGTGTTCACTCCATCCAAGCCCAACAGCCTGCTGAATTGCCCGCGCGCCCAGTCTTTCTACACCTGATCTTGCGGCACCACGCAAAGGCACCCACCCACCTGGCGCTGCCCGCCGTGCGCCGCCACATCATCGCCATGGTACTGCTGCTGGTACTGCTCCTCCTCCTCCAGCTCCAGGGCAGCTGCCTCCATGGCTGCCCGCTGCTCAATGAACGAGCTGATGCGCTCAGCCAGGGCGGTGGCCCTGCACGAGGTGACATGCAATGCATTCGAAACAAAGGAGTTACGTTTCTGTTGATGCCTCCTCCCTTTATCAACCCTGCCTGTCTGGCGTCAATGTCTCTCCCTGCATCTGGTGGTTGGTCAGCTTCAGGGCGCCTTCCATTGCTGGAGTGTTGTGCAGCATGCTGCCACCCTGCCGTACTGCGCCCCTCCCACTCCCCCTGCACCGCCGCGCCCCGCACCTGTGGTGGTTGGCCAGCTTCAAGGCACCTTCCAGTGCCGGCATGTTGTGCAGCGTGCTGACTGCCTCCAGAGCGCGCGCGTGGCGCTCCGATGCCAGCAGCTTCTGGATGAGCCGCAGGCTGATGCGGTCCGCCTCCAGCTGCAGTAATGTTATGTGGTGCGAACAAACAGAGTGTTAGACAGAGGGTACAAGCAAGCGGGCTTCTGACGCCAGCAGCTTGAGGACGGGCCGCAAGCTGATGCGGTCCGCCTCTGCTGAACAGACGAGAGACAAATGCCGGCTGGCAATACCTTGTGTCTTGACTGACCCCCACCTGCGCGGTGTGCGACGCCAGTTTAAAGTCAGCAGCAACCTCCCCCACCCCCCAGGCACCTCTGTGCTTTCTTTAAAGCACCCAGACAAGAGGCGGATGCATGTTCATACATTGACTCCCACCTGCGCGGTGTGCAGCGCCGCCTCGAGGTCAGCGGCATCCTCTCCTGCCCCCCTGGCATCAGCAGCAGAGGCCGCCAGGTGGCTCAGCAGCGTGCCGTGCCTGCAGGCGTGCGGGGAGTGCAGCACGAGAGCATATGGGAGGACGTCAGATGGGGGGCAGGGGCAGGTGGACGGGCAGGCAGGCATGGAAGGTCCCAAAGCGAGGCAGGCAGGAATCGGAGGGTCTGCCACCCCTCTCCTGCCAGCCATACCTCCTGGCAGGCCTACCTGACCAGGTCAGACTCAAAGGGAGCGGTGGCCGCGTCCTGGGCCACCACCGGCGGCCGCATTGGCACTACAGTCACCACCGGCCTTGCCGAGCCTGCAGGGGTGGGGAATGCAGGTCAGGGAGCAGAGGGCAGCAGCAGTTGGCGGAACAGGGCTGGCTGCAGGCACAGGGTTTCATGCCGCCCATGGACCACGCTGTGCCCGGCATGCACTGCCGGCGCTACTCGGCAGACAGAATCACGTCCCGTTGCACCCTGGCCAACGTGGCTCCTGCGCCTGCCGGCCGGCTCAGCCCTGGCACGTGGACCACGGCATGCACAGCGTGCGCAGCACCCCACCTGACGGCACAGCAGGCTCTGGTGAGTTGGCGCACACAATGGCCTGCACCTCCCGGGCCCCCACAGCCACCAGCCAGTACTGCTCCGTGCTCTTGCGCTCTGGGGGGCGGGGGCGGGGGCAGGGGCGGGGCAGGGGTGAGCATGGGCAGGGCGGGTGCGCAACCGGAGTGGGCGGGCTCAGCAGGACGGTGCAGTTTACTATGCAGGCACTTGTAGTCACTTGCGCAGCTTGGGGCACGATCCATAAGAGCACAGTTGCACGAAACAGGTAGGCAGGCAGGGGGGAGGGCTGGGTGAGCAGCCGAGCGCGCGAGGACGGTTGGCGTGGGGGCTGGCTCACCCGCGGCGGCAGAGAAGAAGGTGACCCCATGCATCCCAAGTCCCCGCTCCTCAAGCAGCAGTAGCCCCTATTCGAAACCATGGCAGGCAACGGGCCTCTCACTGCTACCCACAACAAGCAGGAAGCTCACCCGCGGCGGCAGAGAAGAGGGTGACCCATGCGCCGCCAAAGTCGCCGCCCCTCATCCTCAGCTCGCCCTCAGAGTCGTAGGCAGCCAGCAGCCCCTCCTCGCTGAAGCCCAGCCAGGAGAGGGTGGCGCCTGGGGACAGCGGCAGCGGGCCGGCGTGCAGCTGGCGCTGCTCTGCAGGGCGGCAGAGGAAGAGGCGGGGGTGGTGGGCATATGGGAACCGAGGCAGGGAGGGAACTTGGAGAAAAGAAGGGAGGGTGAGCAGGGCAGGCGGATGGATGCATGCATGAGGTGAAGGATGGGGCAGGGTTGTGAGAGCACGAGGGGGCGGGGAGGAGGAAGGCCAGGAGGCACTGAGGGGCACCACCAAGCATCAAACCAGGAGCAGCGCTGCGGGCAGGCCAGCTGAAGCAGGCGTCGGCAGCCTGTGACAGCACTGATGGCAGCAGCTGTATCGTCAGTACCTGCCACGTCGTACAGGGCGTACTGCAGGCACTGGTCCCCAGTTGTGGTAGGTGCCGCGCCGTGCCACACCGCTGCCAGCTGGTGGCCGCGGGCCGCGAGCGCCACAGGGGCACCCGGCAGCGTCAGCAGGTGGGTCTGCGGGTGTCGCGATGCGGGTGAGCAGGCAGGTGTGCGGTGGTGGGACACACAAAAACACGCATAAGTAAGGCACATGGGCTGAGGTGCTTGGTGAAGCGGCAGGCGCTCATATGGGGCTGATGGCATGGCAAGCACACAGGCAGGCGAGCTTGTCATTTCATAGCTTGCTGCTTTCGATGAGCAGTCAGGCAGCCAGCCCATGCGCTAAAGACCTGCGGAATCACCCAGCCACAGCCCGGGCGGTCAGTTTGCCGCCCCCGGTGCCCCACCTGGCTGCCCGCTTGGCTGAACAGTCGCAGCTGCCGCCGGGTGGTGGCCACGGCGCAGAAGGAGCTGCCGGCAGCCACACACTCAGCCTCCTCCCCCTCTGCACGACACACGAGGATTAAGAGGCAGGCAGGCAAGCAAGCAGGTAGGAAGGCGAGCAGGCTTGGTCACACTGTGTGCCACATCGCGCCACAGCATGGCTCCCCGTTCCCGCCCTCCCAGCCGGCACCTGCTCCACCCTCCAAACCGCATTGCAACAAAGTAGCTGGGCGAGGCTGCTCACTGGACAAGGGGAGGGACCAGTCGCTGTTGGCGGCCCACGACTCATAGGGGCGGTACACAACCGTACTGGGGGACTCTCGGCTAGACCGGCTCGCGTACAGCGCGCCCTGCAGGGAGGGAGGGAAGCAGGGGGGAGGGCACTTCTGTAGGGACCAACCATGCCTGGATTTGGCGGCGCAACACCGCGCTCGGAGACATTCCCTGCTCAACCGGCTGGCGCACAGCCCGCCCGGCGGGCGAGGGACGCGCAAGGCACACAGAAAATGGTCAACCAATTGGATGATCCGCAGGGGCAGGAGAGGCGGGCGTTTGCAGCAGGAATCCCAGCATGACCACAGCAGCACCACCCCACCCACCACCCGTGCCCGCCCACCTTCTCCCCCAGGCATCCCAAGCTGAAGCCGAAAAAGTCGCTGAGCAGGGGGATGCGCTTGCGCATGCGGTTGGTGTCGTGGAAAGTGACCTGCTGGGACGGAGGAGGGTGGCAGTCACAACATCGCGAATGCAGAGTGGGGCGGCGACTTTGCGGTGGGGAGAGGTGCCCCGAGCAAGCAAAGCGAGGCAGGCGGGCAAGCAAAGCGAGCAGGCGGGCAAGCAAGGAAGCAAGCAAAGCGAGCAGGCAAGCAGGCACGCAAGGCAGCCGCCCATCTCAACCTCTGGCGGTCTTCCTCCTGTGTGCATGGGCATGCCCAACCCTCCGCCATTCCCCCGCCCCTGCCCCCCCACCGCACCTCCACCACGTTGTGGTCCTCCTCCTGCTTCAACGTGATGCAGCCCAGAGAGTTGTAGGCCAGGTAGCGTCGCCCCATGTCGCCTGCAAGGGGTGAAAGGAGGCAGGGTGTAGTGGGGAATGGCGGCGTGTGACGCAGAGTGGGGAGTTGTGGGCACGGCAGCGCAGCCACGGGTTGCCTGCAGTGTGATGAGGTGTGAGTGCAGCGCGCCATTGATGCACAATGCATGTCCAAACAAGGCCTGCACTGTATGACCGGCTCCTTGCAAAGCACCAGCTGCGCCCCCACACATTGCTGGCTCTGTTGGTAGCCAAGCAGAGGCTGCCCCTGCACTGCCTTGAAGCTGCCCCGCAGCTGCTCACCCATCTCAGTTGACCCCGGCTGGATCGCCTCCTGAGGCTGCGGCAGCTCCAGACCACCGTAGTAGCCGCCGCCGCCCCGGCGCCCGCGCCGCCCCCGCTTGGGGCCTGCAACGGCAGGTGGGCCAGGCAGTTCGGGGGTGGGAGGCTGCTTGTTTGGAGAATTTATCAGCACAGCAGGGCTGTCTGCCACGCACGCACGTTGTGAAGGCCTGGTCGAGCACACCCCGCACTGCGGCCCCTTGCTTCAAATTCAACTGCTTCGAGGCGAGGCAAGCAGGCATGCAGGCAGACCGACAGGCAGGCGGGCGGCAAAGCCCTATCCTGCCATAGCTCACCGGAATCTGCCAGGAAGCTGTCCTCCCTGTCGTACTCGTCATCGCCCGCAGCGGTACCGCCTGCCCCCTCAAGCACAGACACGCCGTCCGCCATGCCCGCCATGCCGCCAGCTGGCGCCTCTCCCTTCTTCTTGATGCCAGCGAGGACGTCCACGTCAGCGGTGGGCCCAGGGAGGCTGGCGGGCACCACGCCCTCCCACACCGCCAGCTGGCCTGCAACAACAGGGTGGGTGGGGCAACAGCACCAAGAGCAGTTGAAGAGGAGGCGGGTGAGTGGGTGCAGAGGCGTGCCGGTTGTGGAACAAGCGGGCACAACCTGGGTGCCAGCTCAAGCCAGCTGGCCTGGCAGCCTCCCCCAGCCCCTCCACTCCCGCTTTCCCCCACCACTCATGCCTGGGTCGACCTGGGTCGACCAAAAGGGTAAGCACAGCCCAAATACAAGCAGAAAAGGCGCACCGTCTTCAGTGATGAGTGCCAGAGCGTTCTTGGTCGGGTGCCAGGCCACCCCGGTGGCGCAGCCCGGCAGCAGCCGCTTCTCGAGGCACTTGCGCTCGTTGACGTCCCATAGCACCAGGGCCTGGTCGGCGCCGGCAGACACCATGTAGAGGCCTGCCGGGGAGGGAGGGAGATGAGGGGGCACCAAAGGGAAGAGAAAGGGTTGGCAGGGGCAGCCCTTTGCAATCTGCGAAAGTAGCGCCTGCGCAGCATTGTCGGACAGCATGAAGAGGCCTTCAGGGGGAACAAGGAGGGGACAGGTGGCGGAGGGTGCAACACCGCGCACTGACACGTTTGCTCACGCCACTTGCCCAGCAAGCGCCACACCCCCACTGCTACCAGCACAGATGCCCGCCCACCCGCCCGCCCGCCGCCCCTCACCATTCTTGCTGAAGGCCACCAGGCTGACCTCCGCGCTGTGCTGCCCGCCCAGCGTGACAGCTGGCTCCCAGGACATGCGCTCATACAGCACGACGTCGTTGTCGGTGCCGGGGGCGGCCAGCAGGGAGCCGCCGTCGGGGTGCCAGGCCGCCTGGTTGCGGGAGGTGGAGGCCAGGTCCGCCTGCACAACATTCGTGAGCCACCACCAACCAAGGTGGGCAATGACAATGACAAACTTGATACTGATCTTGTGATAGGCCTATGCCTGTTGGAGGTGCAGGCCGGTTTCGAGTCGCTGCGCTGGCCGCGGCCAGCTTGGGGTGGCCCTGCCCCGCCCCACATCCTGGGGACACCCCACCCCTCCCCACCCCACCCCCGCACGCACCTTGGGGCATGCCTTGCGCCGGCACAGCTGCTGCTTCCCCGTCTCCACCTCCCACACGTTCAGGCTGCCGTCCCCGTTGACAGACGCCAGATACACACCCTCAGGGTCGTATGCAATGCTGCGGGTGTAGGCCTGCGGGTGGGTGCAAACACAAAGCGGTTGATTACCAGGCAGGCAGTGCAGTGCGGTGGGGGGGCACAGTGGGTGCCGGCAGGACCCATCATGGGTCATAGGCAATGATGCGGCGGTAAGGCATGGCGGTAACAGATGGGAGGGGTGGGCCCGTTCGGGTGGGCGTTTTGGGCGGCCAGGGTCGGTGTCGTGGATGGAGGGGCGACGGACGACCATGCAGAGCCGGCAGCAAAGCAGGCGGGTCGTCACTTGCAGCGCAGCAGCAATCTCCCCACAGCATCTCTTCCTGTCCCAGCCTGCTCCTCAAACCCTCAAGCCCTCCAACTCGGTCCCGCACCTGCACCCCTGCCCCCTCCACTCCCTCCCTCATCCGTCCATCCCCTCCGCATCTGCCCCACCGTCAACCGCCGCTCAGGTCACGTCATGAAGCTACCTGCGCCTCCCTAATCTTTCCTCCCCTCCGCATCTGCCCCACCCTCAACCGCCCCTCCCCTCATGTCTGTCACCTGCGCCTTGAGTTCCCGGAACACGCGGCAGTCGCCCTGCTCGAAGCCAGACATGTCGACCAGCTTGATGCCCGCGTCGTCGCCCCCAGCCGCCACGCTGAGCCCGCTGCCGGAGAAGGCGAGCGCGCGCACGGGCAGGGTGAAGCGCGTGGCAAGGCCCGCCAGCTCGCAGCGCGGGTGGGAGTAGCACTGTGGTGGGTGGGGAGCCAGGGGGCGAGGTGGAAGAGGGGAGGAGGGTGGGACATGGTGGGAGGGTGGGCAAGATCAAGAGGGTGGGGTGGATGGGTGCGTCCTACAGCTGGCGGCGGGAGGAGCCTGCGTGACATTCGCCTGTTCCGTGGCAGCAACCGCCACCACTGCTTCCACGCATGCACACTGCCCCAAGCCACGCCTTCAAACATGCACCCCTGCCGCCTGCTGGCCCACCTGCTGCACACCCTTCTGGCCCACCTCGTTCCACACCCAGGCCCTCTGCCCTCTGCCCCGCGTACCTTGGCGTAACCGTGGTCGTCTCCCGTCAGCACCGGCCGCCCAGAGGCGGTAGCCAGGCAGTGGATGGGCCCCAATGCGCCATTTCGAGAGTTCTCTGCCTCCTTGATGATCTCGGCGAGTGCTTCAGGGTTGCGGTAGCACAGCCGGCCATCGGGGCCGGCGGTGACCAGCGCCGCCTCGCCGCCGCCGCTCCCGCCGCCAGGCAGCCAGGCCACGCTGCACAGCCCCGCCTTGTGGGCCTCAACAAAGGCCAGCGGCTGCTTGCCGCCCGCCATCGCGCCTGGAGTGGCCGCTGGGGGAGAGGGAACCGGCTGCCTGCTCCTGCTTGAAAAGCCGGCTGCTCCTGGCTGTTCAAGCGATCGGCAGGAGGGCGTGATTTGATGTGCGATGCTCGCAGAAGGCTAGCACAGCGCGATCGGGCTACCGGGCAAAGCTTGCCGTTCAAGCGCAGAAAATGCACGCCACGCCCAGCAGGGCTGCCCATTTTTTCAGATGCTGGCAAATGGCGCTCGGTGCGTATATAAGCTCTTAGCATCCTACCAGTACTGTTCCGCAGCCAGGGTCGCTCCTACCAAGCGGCATGGGCAGGGCCGAAGTGGGGCAAGGGCCCTCGCTGCAGCTGGAGGGACGGTCGTCCTTTGACAGCGCCTGGTGAGGCACCAGGAGGATTATGGTATCGCGTATCCGTCGACGGCCCTGCGCGGCCTGCCATTTCAAGTGACATGTGCACCGCCGCCGCCGCCGCCGCCGCCCGCTCTCCCTCCCCTGCTCAGGTATGATTGCGACGTGAGGCAGCGCGGCGAGGGCGTCTTCTTGCGGTACGAAGGTTACGGGACAGACGAGGAGGAGCCGCTGCGGGAGCTGGCGGGGCTGCGGTTCAGCAGCGTGCCGGCCGACCCCGCCGACTGCCCGCGCGTGCTGCCCGGCACCCGCCTCACGGCCTTCAAGCGCTCCTCCACCTCTGACCTGTGGATAGACGCGGAGGTGGTGGGCAAGCGGCCCGGGCGGCACGATGGCGGCAAGTGCACCTGCAGGTGGGTGGGTGCTTTCAAAGGTCCGCCGCCCACCCCTACCCCCGGTCGTGCGGGGGGACCAGGCAAAAGTGTTGCAATTTTTTGAAATGCACGCATTGTTTGATTTGCACACAAATTTTGCCTTGCACACTTGGTTTCGAGGTGATGTGCATTGCATTGCATGCATGCCAAGCTGCTGCCCCTCGGGGCCTTGCAGCTGCACCGCTGCCACCCACTGCCAACCGCCCCCAACCGCCCCCCCGCCGCCTCCTTCCCCTCACCTGCCCACCGCTCCCCACGCCCCCCGCGCCTCCTGCCCCCCCGCCCTCGCCTGCGCTGCAGCTTCACGGTGCAATGGCTTGCCACAGCCGATTCTGGCAAGAAAGCAGACGTGCGCATTGGCGACCTGTGCCTGCTGGACCCCCGCCCACTGGACCAGCACCCACAGTACGCAGCGGTCAAAGCGGCCCTAGATAAGAAGCGGCGTGGCGCGGCGGGCGTGGCGGGCGGCGCGCACCGGCGCCCAGCAGTGGCAACTGAGGGCGAGGAGGAGGAGGAGGAGGAGGAGGAGGAGGAGGAGGAAGGGATGGAAGATCCAGACTCTCCTGATCCAATTGAGGCCTCTTCCGGCTCAGAGGGGGAGGGCAAGGCAGGCGGCGGCGGTGGAAAGAACGGCAAGCCGCGCGCTGCCAGCTCAGCGCCGCCGCCGGCAGAGCTGCAGCGGCCGCCGGCGGGCGCGGGAGGCCCGCTGTGCGCCCTGTGCGACCTGCGGGTTGTTGTGGAGGGCGATGAGGTGGCGTGCAGTGAGGAGGCGCGCAAGGAGTATGAGGGAGTGTACAGCAACAACTATGTGGTGCACAGGCGGTGAGTGGTGCAGGGTGAAATAGAAGGGTGGACAGGTGGGTGGTTGGATGGGTAAGCAGAGGGGCAGGCAGGGGAGCAGGCGGGGCGGCCCGAATGGGCCATGCTGCAGGTTGCAGGCAGCACCTGTGCTGTGCCATGGTCCGGGGGGTGGGCACAGGTGAGCTGAGTGCACATCGATGCGTGGGTCACCGCCGTGCTGCGCTGTGCTGTGCTGTGCTGTGCTGTGCCCTGCACATGTTGCCGGCTCCTGCGCCCCCGCCTCAGCGCACCCCAGCACAGGACTGTGGCTGGTTCTTCAACCTCACCCCTGCATTACCCGGGCCCCTGTGTACCCACTCAAACATTGCCACTGTTGGCCACCCCTCTGGTGACTGCTGCAGGTGCGGTGCCTGGTGCACCGACTCGGGCATCCGGCACATTGGCTATTCCAAGGCGTCTCGTGTAGGATGTGCGTGTCCTTGTTTGTGCTGCCACGTGACGTTTGTTGTCAGTGGGTGCGGGTGGAGTGAATGTCTTGTTGCTGCGCACAGTCGTCTCAAGTGGCAGGCGGGTGCGCTGCCAGATGTTGAGTGCGCTTGCCGTGCTTGGTTGCGATGAAGGGCTTGGGTGGATATGGGTGAGTGTGTGTGCGCGCGCGAGGCGACCTGTGCTTGAAAGCGCTCAGCGGGGCTTTCTAGCGGGCTGGTCTCGGAAGCGTGCATGCAGCACCCCGTGCTCTGCACTTGAAGTGCCGCATCCTGCACTTCAAGCGCCACGTCAGCAAGGTTTAGAGGTGCCTCCTTGCTGCACCATCTCTTTGGCTGCCTTCCAATTGCAGCCCTTCTGGGGCAGAGCTGCGGCGCAGCAGGGTTCCCAGTTCTGCGCCCTCCCCCCTGCCCAACACTCCCCCTCGTGTGCCTGCCTGCAAACCCCCTCGTCTTCTCGCTTCCCCCGCCCCGCCCCCCTCCCCTGCAGCCTTCCTCATGCGGAGCTTCGACTCGGTGGTTCGTGAGGCGCAGCTGCAGGCGTGCTGCGAGTGCGGCAAGATTGGCGCCACCGCCAAGTGCAGCCACCCGGGGTGCCGCAAGCTTTTTCACATGCACTGCACCCAGAAGTGCAAGCTGAATGTCGGTGAGTGAGGGAGCAACCAACCGGTGAATTGAGGGTGATTTCGCACACTTGAGGCGGGGCACCGCAGCAATGTCATGCACATGCACTGAACAGGACAGTGGCGGGCGGTGGGTTGAACGCCTGGTCACGCGGGATGTGCTGCTTGGGTTGTTGGATGGGTGCAGCCTTGGGGCTCTTGGCAGATGGCCTGGGTTGGTGCAGCGATGTGGCTGTGGCTGCCTTCCTCACGCCCGCGGCCACACCACTCCCCGCCTGCTGCCGCATGCCGCTCCCCCGGCCGCCACAGATGCCACAGGGCGGTTGCGCCCTGCACCTGTGCTGATTGCTCTCATCGTCTTAGCTGTCTTTTCACGTCTGTCTTGCACAAGTCTCTCCTGCAGAAGACAGAGAGCTGTTGTGCCTTTCTCCGGCAGAACACAAAGAGCTGCTGTGCCTTTCTCCGGCAGAACACAAAGAGCTGCTGTGCCTTTCTCCGGCAGAGGACAAAGAGCTGCTGTGCCTTTCTCCTGCAGAGGACAAAGAGCTGCTGTGCCTTTCTCCCGCTCCCGTCTCTGCTGCAGAAGACAGGGAGCTGCTGTGCCTTTCTCCCGCTCCCGTCGCTCCTGCAGAGGACAAAGACTTGCTGTGCCTTTCTCCTGCTCACGTCTCTGCTGCAGAAGACAGGGAGCTGCTGTGCCCGGCGCACCGTGTGATGGGACACCTGGGGGCTGCCGGCCTGAAGGACACCGCCTTCTACGGCCCTCCCAGCAGCACCAGGTGGGCTCACTGCCTGCTCCTTGTAGCTGCCTGCTTGTTGCGGCTTGCATGGGATCCAGTAGCAAGGCGGCTCCAGATGCTCAAGGGCCTGCTGCCAGGCGTGGGCGCGTGAGCAGCGAATGCAGGCAGGGGGGCCTGACACGCGGGCGGTGCTGCTGGGCAGGCAGGCTGGCTGGCAGAGGGACAGCCTAACACCTCACCGCCTCCCACACTCCCACACCAGAGCTCTGCGCTTACACTTTTCTGCCTCACGCAACAAATCCTCCACACACACACGCACACAGCTTGCCTCCTGCCCTGCCTGCATACGCACCGGCAAGCTGCGATCTGCAGCGCTGTCATCCCAGTTAAACCTTACCGACTTGCCGGCCCCTCCGATGTATGATTGCCCGCAGGGAAGCCGAGCTGGAGCGGATGCGCACCGGCAAGCTGCGCTCCGGCGCCACCCAGCGCCTGGGCGGGCTCCGGGGCACGGCTGGAGGCAACCTGCGCAAGCGGGGCGCGCACGAGGCGGAGCCGGTGCGGCGCAGCGGGCGGAACGAGAACAAGCGGCTGAGGTGGGTGCGAGGGGTGTGCAGGCTGCGGGGGCTGGGTGGATGGGCGGCGCTGAGAGCACGCAGGGCCGGGCTGGCTGCCACTTGCTGACTCCTCAGGCGGGCCAACTGCCAGCACAGCTGCCACTCTTCCCTTCCTCCCCTCTTGAATCAGCGCGCTGCCCTCATTTTTCCTAGTGCCACCACAGCGTGCTATGCACTGCACTGCTTCTTACGGTACCGCCTCCACGCGTGTACCGCTGTGTATTGCGCCGTACTGCAGGTACGACGAGCGCCTGCTGGAGCGCACGGGCGTCATGGAGGGTTGGCAGCAGGACATCTTGAAGAAAGCACGGCGCGGCGGCGCGCAGTGAGTGGCCCCCGCCGTGCTGGCCCGCCGCTGCCCTGTGCTCCCTCGGTCGGTGGCAAGCCTGCAGCTGCCGCGAACGGCACGTTGCTCGCCCCCACCGCGCGTGGTACATCTTCCGACACCTCACTGCTCCACGGTACCTGCCATCAGCTCGCTGCTGTGCTGTGACGTCAGCACTTGAGCCTACTTTCCCCTTTGTGTGCCCCACATCGCTCTGTCGTTGTGTGCACTCCACCCCTGCAGGTACGGCAGCAGCGACGACGACTTCCAGGAGGGCGGCAGCGGCGATGATGATGATGAGGAGAATGGCATCCGCTACGCCGACGACTCCGACTCAGAGGGATCCGGCGGTGAGCTGGGGTGCAGAGAGGGGTCTGGCGGCGACCTGCAGTTTAAGAGAATCCGGTGGTGAGCGGTGTTGGTCTGTCTGTCTGTTGAGAGCAGGCACGCCCCGTCAGCAAGCGTGTGCCAGGCTGGGCCCAGACTCATACTCTAAAGGATCCAGCAATGAGCTGTGCTGATCTGGCTGTTGAGAGCAGGCAGGCCCCGTCAGCAAGTGTGTCCCAGGCTGGGCCCCGAGGGCCATGCTGCTGGGGGCGAGATCCTGCCCTCACACTGCCGCCTAAAGCTGTGCACCACGCCGCGTGCAGGTCGTGCGCGCCGCAACGCGGCCCGAGGAGGCAAGAAGGGCCGGCAGGCGGCGCCCACGCGCAGCATGCCGCGGCGGGAGCGCACAAAGGTGAGGGGTTGCGGTGCACTGCGCTTGAAGTGCAAGTATATCAGCACCTGCCACCTGCGGGTAGACCCTCAGTGGGGCAGCCTGCGGGCAGGGCAACAGTTGAGGCCAGCTGCAGAGGGGCGGTGAGGTGTTGCAAAGCGTGCATGCTGTGCCGCCTCCCTCCCACTAAGACCCTCTTTCCCCGCTCGCCTGCTGCCCCACGGCGCCATCCACCAGCACTCGCCTGCTGCCTTACTGTGCTATGCACCAGCACTCACCTGCTGCTGGTCAAGAGCTGTGTGAAGGAGCTCTCGTGTATCCAAGTTTGTCATGCTTGCATTGATGTACTGCCCTCTCGACTGTACTGCTGCAGGTCAAGAGCTATGCAGAGGAGCAGGAGGAGCTGGAGATGAAGGTGGGGCAGGGCTGGCAATTGATTGAGAGGGGTGCCAAATGAGCGAGTGACTTGACACTCAAGTAGTCGAGAGCGCTGGCTGTGCCCTGCGCAAGGAGGATGGAGGATGGGAGGGTTGCCCAGGAGGAGGTGTTGCAGGTTGGTGAGGACGTGCTCTGCACGACACGCTGTGGTCCTGCTGTGGTCCCTCACTGTGCCCATCACACTCCACCACGACGCGCATCACGTCACATGCCTGCACCGTGCGCTGCCTCGCTGTACCGCAGATGGAGGCGTACCGCGCGGAGCAGGCTGCCAAGACGGGCTATGAGGACACGCGCTGCCAAGTGTGCGACTCCAAGGTAAAGCTTGGGGCTTCAGCTATTGGCCTCGTCAAAACAACATTGATGGCGCTATACAGGCCATGCTGGGGGCTTACTTAAATACATGTTCATGTGAAATGGTACCCCGGCCATAGCAGCGGCCTTTGCACCTCACTTACGCGTACCTCTCAACCTCACACTGCTGCCCTGTGCTGCAGCAACGCGCCAGGGAGATGCTGCTGTGCGACAGCTGCGACCACGGGTACCACATGTACTGCCTGGAACCTCCCCTGGAAGCTGCCCCCCTGGCCTACTGGTACTGCCCCGGCTGCCTGACGGAGCAGGTGGGTGCGGGTGATGAGCATGGTGGCCCGGCAGGGAGGGGCAGGGCGGGGTGCGGGTGCACGAGCCAGGCAGGTCGCCGTAAGTCTGGCAGGCATGGCCCGTTCTGCCTGGCCCACTCTGCTGCCAAGCCTCCCTCCCGCCCTCCTCCTTCCAGTTGTGCTGACCCTACCGCACCATGCACCTCCCACCCAACGCTGCCCCCCTCCCCTCTGGCCCCTCCTACTCGCACCTGTCACCCTTCCCAACAGGATTGCGAGACATGCGGGCAGACAGTGGCAGGCAAGCAGGCGCGCGGGCGCAAGGCGGCGGCGGCACGGAGCCTCGCCTACTGCACCACATGCGGCGCGCTGTGCCACGAGGGATGCATGCAGGCAAGGCGGGGGGCGGGGGGGGCAGGGAGGGGGCGAGGGGGATGTGGGCTGGGTGGAGTGTTGAGTTCTGGGGCGGCAGCTGCTGGGCAGGCGACGACGGCGTGGTTTGATGACGGCTATCCTCACAAGCCCTCCCTCACGCCGCCTCCTGCCCCCCTGGCCCCCTCTGGCTGTCACCACCCTGCAGGAGCAGGCGGGCGGCGGGCCGCGCTGCGTGCTGTGCCTGGCGGGGCTGGGAGAGGTGGAGGCGGTGCTGGGCTGCCGCCCCGGCAAGGAAGCCCGAGAGTACTTTGTGAAATTCAAGGAGAAGAGCTACAGGTGAACAAAAAATCAACTTACTTGCCTTGCCTGCAACTCTGCCGGTACGCTGGGGCTGGGCTGGGCGCGGCAGTGCTGGGCTGCCGCCTGACCGCTAGCAAAACACGAGTGTCAGTGGCGTTGTGTACTGGTTTGAGAGCGTGTGTTCCAATGCAAGGCGGAGCTCTTCGTACTGTGTACCGCTGTGTACCGCTGTGTGCTGCACAGGTCCGCACTGAACAGCAACCATATTTTACACGACACCGCAGGCCACCCACCCGCCCTTTCAGCTCCTTGCCAGCGTGGCCCCCCAGGCCCCACCCCACCCCCGCTTGTCCCCACCTCCGCAGGCGCTGCCGCTGGGTGACGGAGCGCGCCGCCTGCCGCATGGCGCCCCAGCAGATGCAGCGGTTTGTGCGTGACACGCGGGATGCCGCGCATGTGGAGCCAAACGTGCAGCAGCAGTGGCTGCAGGTGGGGCCGAGGGCGGTGGGGTGGGCAGCTGGGTGGCGGACTGAGTTGTTGGGCGGGAGGTCGGGTGGGTGGCCCGTTCCCTACAAGGCCCTTCCCTGCCCCCCTGCGCCCGGAGCGTGTGCTTGCGATTCGCACCGCATTTGAGACGGGGCCGGTGCTGTCCTCGGCTATCCTATACCTAAGTCACCTTGCCTAACCCCGCCACCCGCCATGCTGCAGGTGGAGCGCGTGGTGTCGACGCGCACTGATGAGAGCGGGCAGGCGCTGTGCCTGGTGAAGTGGCGGGGGCTGGAGTATGACAAGGCCACGTGGGAGCCGCGTGCTGAGCTGGCAGACGGGGAGGAGGCGGAAGCTGTGAAGAAGGTGGGCGGGGGGAAGGTGTGAAGAAGGTGGGGTGGGGGCTGGAGTACGACAAAACCACATGGGAGCCGCGTGCTGAGCTGGCAGAGGGGGAGGAGGCGGAAGCTGTGAAGAAGGTGGGCAGGGGGAAGGGCGGTGGACATGTACGGGTCAGTTCAGTACAGGTGGGGCGGACGCGGAAGCTGTGGCAACGATGGTCACACGGGGTCGAGGCGTGTAGGGAAGACGACTGGACACCCGTTCCTCCGCTCATCTTCCACTGCGGGGGTGGGATGGGCAGCCCAAACTGCCAGCCCCGAGCCACCCGCCCGCACTTCCAGAAGCAGCGTGCTGGGCTCACCCTACGTTTGATTGTCTATTGTCTTGCCCGTGCAGTTTGAGCGGCGCATGGCCCTGCGGGTGGAGCGCGACGCGGCGGCTGAGGAGGAGGCGCGGGTGGGAGAGGTTGTGCCGCTGGCGCAGCAGCCGGCCTTCCTGGACGGAGTGGGCACGCTGAAGGACTACCAAGTGGAAGGTGGGCGGCCTTATTTCTCCCATTTTTATCAAGTACAGCAGGCAGGGGATAGTGGATGCAGTTGGCTCGGTGCGTTTGGGAGCTGTGGGGCTGTTGAAGGACCGCCAAGTGGAAGGTGGGCGGTTTCCCCATATGTTCCTTCACACTGACGGGCATGGCATGGCGGATGACAGTTGGGTGGGCAGGCTTTTGGGAGGGTTGGAGGCGTGTGGGAAGGACCGCCAAGTGGAAGGTGGGCGGCCGCTCTCCACTCTGGTGGGCACGGATATAGGGGATGCAGTTGGGTGGGCAGGCTTCTGGGAGGGTTGGGCGCTTGTGGAGTGGCTGCCAAGTGGAAAGTGGGCAACCTTTTTTTGTGATTGAGGGGTTCACCTGCAAAGGGGGCAGTGCGCTTGGCAGCCAGGCAGGCTGGCAGGCTGTGGCTACTGCCTGCTGCCTGCTGCCACCGTTTTCCAGCGGCTTTAGGGGCTGCGCCAGGCTGGCTCACCGTGATCCGCCGCAAGCTTTCCAATTCATGGCCTCTTGTTGTGCCGTCAGCTGAGGCATCCCGCCCCTTGCCGTGCCCCATTCCCTCGTTTGCAGGCGTCACCTGGGTACTGGGCAAGCTGCGCAGCGGCATGTCGGCGATACTGGGGGACGAGGTGGGTTGTGGGTGGTTGTGGTGATGCGACGCGGCACATGTAATCACGTATTGACTGCGGCCCCCGTCCCTGCCGCCTGCCCACCTGCCGTCTGCCCACCTGCCGTCTGCCCACCCTGGCTCCCCTGCCTGCCCCACCTGCCTTCCTAGACATATACCTTCCACCTGCCTGCCTGGCCCGTCTGCCCATCCTGCCTCTCTCACGTTGCCTCCTTCCCTCCCTCTCCCTGCCTGGCCACAGATGGGGCTGGGCAAGACCATCCAGACCGCCGTGTTCCTGCAGGTGCGACCTGCACGCTGTGCTGTGCTGTGCTGTGCTGTGCTGTGCTGTCCATGGACGTGCTTGGCGTTGGCCATGTGTGCAGCTTTGCACTGCTCAGTGCTGCCGGCGGCTTCCCATGGGGCAGAAGCTCTAGACCCGCCCGTGGCCTCTGCCCACAGTGCCTGCCTGCCAGCCTGCCAGCCAGCACTGCCTGCCTGCCCCACCTTCCCCCTGCCCACATTGCCCACCCTGCCTGTTTCTTTCTTCCCTGCCCCTGCCAGGTGGCACGGGAGCTGGGGCTCACCACTGGACCCGTGGCAGTGGTGGTGCCTCTCAGCACGTTTGGCAGCTGGGAGCGAGAGATGGCCAAGTGAGGGGGAGGGGCCCCTGCGGGAGCGGGAGGGCGACCGATTGATTGCAGCATTCACAATTGCGGATAGGGGCGGCAAAGGGTACTGTGCTCTGGGGGCAGGGGCGCGCTGCACCCTGCCAGCTGCCACCACCTGGCGCCCTGTCCTGTGCTTCATGGCGCCGCCACCACTGCCTGCCCCGCCTGGCTGCTTGCACCCGCCCACATGCCCGCCCACATGCTCAAGCACCTGCTCACTCAGGATCACCCCCCACCTGCCTGCCCTCCCCCCGACCATGCAGGTGGGCGCCTGGGCTGGAGGTGCTGTCCTACTCGGGGCAGCAGGAGGCGCGCGCACTGATCCGCAAGTGAGTGAGAGCGGCATGAAGCCCCTGCCGCCCTGCCACTGCTGGCATGCATGCAACCAAACGGTCGTGGCCCCCCCCCCCCCGCCCCTTCCGGCCCCTGCACCTGAGCACCACGTGCTGCCGTGCGGGGTATGCACCCTACCGTGTGCAGAAGCTGCACACAACCCTGCCCTGCTCTCCCTAGAGCTCCCTTTGCGTACTGCCCAGGCATGAGCTGGGCAGCGAGCAGCATGACTGTGGGTCCTGCGCAGCGCATGTTCTTCCTGTTGAAACGTGCATTCTTGTCCTCTCCACTTGTTCCCCGCTTCCCAGGTACGAGCTGGGCAGCGAGGACGACGACATGGATGCTGTGCGGCGCAAGCAGACCTCCCTGAAGCCGCGCTTCCACGTCATGCTGGTGCGCGCTGTGCATGCTGTGGGGCGCGCTATGCATGCTGTGGGGCGTGCTATGCATGCTGCGCGTGCTGCATGCTCGGTGCCAGCCTCCCTAACTGCCCTTGCCCAACATGCCGTCTCTTTCCCCGTCTTGTCTCCCCACAGATTCACTCGTCATGAGTTGCAACTTCAACAGCGCTTTGACTGCTCACCCCTGCCCTGTCACCTCGCTCCGTTGCCTGCTCTGCTCGTCCCCCACCCCTCGCAGACCACCTACGACGTGATCATTCGAGATGCCGCTGTGCTCAAGCGCTTTGACTGGTCGGCCCTCGTCATCGATGAGGGGCACAGCCTGAAGGGTGGGTGGGTGGGTGGGTGGGGCAGAGAGAAAGCGTGGGCAGATGTCAAGGGCCGGTTTGGTGGATCCTGCAACCTGCGTGTGGGTGGGTGAGGAGGGCGTGCACGGGCGCCCATGCCAGTGTCGTGCACGGGCACAGCTTACATTCTGCCAGAATGCCGCTGCCTGCCGCAGCACTGGGCAGCAGCTCCTCCTGCGGCACCGCGCTCCCCTGCCGACTCGCCTGCCGTGCATGCTGTGCGTGCTTTGGTCTGCAGGCCAGGACAGCCTGCGTGGGCGGCTGCTGCGGGAGCTGGGCGCACCCTGGCGGCTGCTTTTGACTGGCACACCGCTGCAGGTGGGTGGGGTTTGGGAGGGCTCCCTTGGCTGCGGCATTCCTTTCCACATTGGGCAGGGGGCGCGTGAAGGGGAATGCCTGCAGGCTGAGATGCTCACTGCTGCTGGTCTTCACTTGCCCGGTGCAGCACTCTGCTGATTTGTGTGTCGCTTCCCCTGCTGAACAACCTGCGTGCTGCTGGCCTTATTCTTTATATTATCATGTTATCTCAACCGCACACACCTACTCACTGCCCCCTCCCCCTGCAGAACAACCTGCGGGGGCTGCCGGTCGTTCCCCTACCGCAGCACATTGAGTATCCACTGCTCATTTGTGTTGCATGTCCCTCCTACTGCTTCTGCAGAGCAACCTGCGTGAGCTGCTGGCGCTGCTGGCCTCCTTTATTCAATCATTCTCTAAACCACACATCCTCACTCACCCCCCCCCCCCCCCCCCCCCCCCCCCCCCCCCCCCCCCCCCCCCCCCCCCCCCCCCCCCCCCCCCCCCCCCC
>JAPTJF010000567.1:0-35169 GCA_029339195.1 Micractinium sp. NFX-FRZ
CCCCGCCCGACCCGCCGCTGCCGCCATCACCCAGCCCCCCGCCACCCGACCCCCCGCCGCCCCCGCCAGAGTGGTTTCCGGTGAGCACCCGCTGCCTGCCTGCCTGCCTGCCTGCCTGCCTGCCTGCCTGCCTGCCCCTTGGAGCGCCCCCAGGCAACTGAAGCAGGGCAGGGCAGCAATTGCATTGCCGGTCCATGCACGTTTTGCTGCCCAGTGCGCCACAGCAGCCGGTTTGAGGAGCGCTTGCCAGCGGCACTGCACCCTTTCCCTGGTCAGGAGGTTACAGACCCTGCCCCTGCCCTGCCCTTGCTGCCCTGCCCTGCAGTTCCGGGAGCGCTGGGGAGGGCCCGAGCCCAGCGACCAGCCCGGCCTGTTTTTCAACCCACACGACATCGTGCGTGAACGGGCAGCCACGGGCGGCTTCTATGTGAGTGGTCGGCGATCGAGCTCTGCTGCGCCGCGCTCTGCTGCGCTGCGCTCTGTGTGCCGTGCTGCGCTGCGCTCTGCTGTGCTGCGCTCTGCTGTGCCATGCTGCGCCGCGCTGTGGTATGCTGTGCTGCACTGAGCGCGGGTACCACCCCGACTTGCTGCCAGCAGCGCCGGCATGTGACATGCCGCCTTTGCGTTGGGAGCCTCGGCGCGCCCCTCATCCGCCCACCCATCTACTTCCCCTGCCTCATGGCCTCCCTGCGCGCGCAGGTGCTGGACTCTGGCAACGCCCGCGTGCAGCGCCTCAACGGCCGCTCCTTCCAACCGCTTGCGCAGTGGGGCTCCCAGGGGCAGGCCAACGGCCAGTTCCAGTCCCCTGAAAGCCTAACCTTGGACTCCCGGGGTAATGTGTATGTCACAGACTCTGGGTTGTCCCGCATCCAGGCCTTCACCGCCACGGGGCAGCACCTGCGCACCTGGCAGTCACGCGGCGGCGGCGCGGCGGGGGCGGACGAAATCCTGGGCATCGCCTGCGACTCCCAGGACCGCCTGTACGTCGCCGATAGGAGGAACAGGCGCATACAGGTGCACACAGGGTGGGGCGGGGGGCAGGCGGGGCGCCTTGCCGCGGCCAGGGGGGCGATCAGGGGCACGGCAGCGCTGCCACTCTTGCAATGCCGCTGCGCGCAGCTGGGCGCTACCTTGCCACCCCTGCCCCACCCACCCTGCTGCCCCTGGCGACTCCGGCCCCTGACCCACACTCTCATGCCCCCTCCCCACCCCCGCCGCTGCAGCTGTTCACCACGCTGGGTGTGTTCGTTGCCGAGTGGACCAGCGCAGGCGGGCAGCCCTTCAGCTCGCCCTCCCAGCTGGCCGTGGACCGGAACGACGTGCTGTATGTCGCCGAGTCGGGGCTGGAGGCGGCAGATGGGCAGATCAAGCGGCTGAGCCGCGACGGGCAGCTGCTGGCCAAGTGGGGCGGCCTGGGCGCGGGCGAGGGCGAGTTCCGGGGCATCGGCGGGCTCACCACTGATGCGGCGGGGGATGTGTACGTCACTGACCCCTGGAACTGCCGGGTGCAGAAGTTCTCCCCCGCCGGCGCCTTCCTCCTGTCCTTTGGCGCCTGCGGCAGCCTGCCCTCCAGCCTGGACTACCCCCGGGGCCTGGCGGTGGACCACCTGGGGTCGGTGTGGGTGGCAGACGCGGGGCAGCACGCGGTGAAGAAGTACGGCGGCACGCTCACGCCGTGAGTGGGGGCGGGGGGTGGCGTGGGGAGGGGGTGAGGCAAGGGCGGGGTGAAGTGGCGTGGGGAGAGAGATGAGGGCGGGGTGGGGTGGCCTGTGGGTGAGGCAAGGGCGGCGCGGGCAGGTGGGAGGTGGGTTGGCAGCGCACTGCCTGTGAGCTGCCCCACCCACAAGCTGCGCAGCCCTGGTGGGCTGGGGATGCCGCACCCCACAGCTCACACCCCTGCTTGCTCACCCCTGCCTGCCCGCCCGCCTCCCCTGCCCTCTGCCTGCAGGCCCATGCCTCCCATGCCGCCAAGCCCGCCGCCCCCGCGGCCGCCCCGCCCGTCCCCTCCCACGCCCCCCTCCCCCCGTCCCCCTCGCCCCTCGCCGCCACCGCCGCGCCCCTCACCGCCGCCGCCTCCCTCGCCTTTCCCACGGCCACCGCCCAAGCGCCCGCCCCCCCGGCCTCCGCCCAAGAGCCCTCCCCCGTCCCCGGCCAGGCCGCCGCCGCCGCGCAGCCCGCCTGCAGCCGCCCGCGTCAAGAGGGTCTAGGCCCCCCAGCCCTCCCTTGCCAGCACTTCCTCCTTCCCAGCACTATACACTCATAGCCTCCCTTCCCCCTGCCCTCAGCGGGCTTACTCTGTCGCTGCTCCTTCTAACCCCCTAAGCTCACCTCGATTTTGTCTCTCTCCCCTCCTTCCGAACGCTATACCCACGAGGTCTGTGCCGCACACTGTGCATTGCTGTGAAACAGTCTGTAAGCACAACAACTCCCGCCCGGCCCTCTCCCCAAGTGCCAGCGCCGATTGCTGACAGCTACCTCAGCAGATGCCGGCAGCTAGCTCAGCCAAGGGGCACGCAGGGTGGGCGCAGCCGTCTGGTGGGCCGGCTGACATCTCGGCCATCATGGGGGTGTCACCCTGCTCCCGCCACTCCTCCCTCGAAAAAGGCAAACGAGCTGCCCCTTGCATCTGCCCAGCGCATCAACCCTAACCAGCCCAGCCGTCCAGCGTGGCAAGCGCACAGGCACAGGGGCGCCAACACCACCCTCCCAGGAGCACGTGGAGCAGCCCCAGCGTCCAACCCTGGATGCCTTGCCTGCCTGCCTGCCTGCAGACGCCCAGCAAGGGTGACACTGGGTGCGGTTGCAGGTATGGGGATCATTGATGTGTGTGTGTGTGTGTGTGTGCAAATAGTGAGGCGCTGTGGGCAGGCAGCAAGAAGAAGCAGAGGGAAGTGGGGGTAGTGGCGGGAGAGGGACGTACATGTAGGGAGAGGGGGGCGATAGGTTTTCTACACTAGTGTACACACGGGCCAGCAGGGAGCATCCCCAGTCCCGTAACAAATGGGATGGGATGGGATGGGCGCTGCCTAGCAGGCGGGGCAAGCGGCGATCTACGTCGCTGCTGCCTGCCACTGCTAGGCTAGGCTGCTGCCGCTGGCGCTGGGCCGATGCTGCCACAGCTGCTGCTGCTGCTGCTGCTGCTGCTGCTGCTCAGCTCTCCATGCCTGCCTCGCCACCGCCGGCGGCAGCGCCCAGCCGCTGCCCATTGTCTGGCGCCCCCATGCCCGCTGCCCACTCTGCATCCCCCTGGTTGTGCGGCCGCGCCCCCATCAGCTCCTTGACTCGCCTGCAGGGTGGGGGGTGAGGCGGCGGGGAAACGCAGCAGGGTGGGGGGTGGGGCGGCGGGGAAACCAGCAGCAGGCAGGGTTTGATGGTGAGCTTACATGCGTGTGCGAACGCAGTGGCCTGAAAGGAGGGCAGGCAGTCCTGGGGCCCCAAGCGGCGCAGCCCAGGCCTACGTGTGCTGCCGCCTCTTCCCGCCCTGCCGCTGCCAGCACCGCTAAGAGGCAGCACTGCCGGCGTCACCGATTTTATCACCCCACTTGACCACCCCCAGGTGCGCAGCTAGCAGCCAGCCAGCTGCTCCTGCTCCCCACGACGCACTGCCGCGGCGGAAACGCAACCTCCGGCAGCAGGGCAGCTCCAGGCAGCAGGGCATGCCAGGCCGCACACCCCAGAAGCAGCACACCCCAGGGGGCAACGCAGCTCCAGGCAGCAGGGGCACACCAACCGACCGGCAGGGCGGCTCCCCACCCAGGAGCCACGCCCAGCCCAGCCCAGCACAGCGCAGCAGGTTGTTCGTGCGCATACCGGCGGTGCGGCTTGGTCTTCAGGTGGTCGCCCAGCGCCACCTCCGAGATAAAGTAGCGGGAGCAGGCGATGCAAAAGTGCTGGCCGTGCGCCGGCAGGTCCTCGTCCAGCTCCGCCCTGCAGCCATGGTGTAAGAAAATGAGTGAATCAAGATGCCGACACACGGGTCGTGAATAAGATACCAACAGGTCGTGAACAACTGAAACAGCACGCGACTTCACGACGGGGCCGGGCGTGCGCCGAAACAGCGTCAGCACGATGCGAAGGCACAGGCCAGCAATGGGGTTGCTGCCAAGCGCCTCTTGCCAGGCAGCCCTATGGAGCCGCTGATACTGCTGCAGGAAGGCAGCGCCGGCAAGCACAGCATCCAGCCACGTGCTGCTGCCTGCTGCCGACACCAACTGCAGGGCCCTCTGCCGCCAGCCCAGCTCGTGGCGGCACACCTGTCGGTGGTGCCCAGGGGCCCCACTTTGCCGTCGTGCACGCCTTCCTCCTTCCGCACGTCCTCCCAAACCTGCAAGGACAGGGAGCGCGCAATTGAAGGGGTGCCTGGCGACGCGCCGCCATGCACTGTCGGCGCATGTGCTGGAGCAAGAGCACCGTCGGCTTAAGTAGCCTTGTGCAGCCCACCTGGTCTATGTGCCGCGCCCTAAACTTGCTGCGGGCGGCCTGCTTGGCAATTTTAGTCTTGCGGCTCGCGGTGCCGGTCTTTCTGCTCTTGCCGGACGGCATGGTTGCTGGTGTGTGTTGCACGTACCAAAAAATGGGCGCACATCCACAATGCAAGCCTGAACCGAAATTTTGCGGAAGAAAGTTGGCCGTCGAGGGAGCCCGCAGGCCTCCCTGCGCCCACACTGCCCATCGTCGTTGTGTGCAATCGCCAGCCCCCCACCATGGCTGATCAGTATGCCAGGGAGGCCGCCCGAGTGGCCGCCCTGCAATTGGCAGACTCTGCGGGGTTTGACGTGGTGCAGCAGTCGTGCGTGGAGATCTTGTCAGACCTGCTGCTGCGCTACATCAACGAGGCGGGCGCAGCCTCGCACCACTACGCAGAGCTGGCGGGGCGCAGCGAGACCAACCCGGTGGACGTGGTGCGCTCCGACTGGAGGGCTTGGAAGGCAGCGGCAGAGGATGCACAGAGGGCAGGGCCTGACTGCTTCCCGCCACCACAGCTGCCGCCACCCCCACTCCCGCCTGCCCGCTGCCCACTCGCTGCCTGCCCCCCTTGCTTGCCCCTCACCGCTGCTGCTGGCCTCCTCGCCTGCAGACGCTGGCCCTGAATGACATGGGCACCACCGTAGCGCAGCTGAAGGACTTTGTGCGCCACGCACCGGTGCGTGCCTGCCACAGCACCCACATCAGCGCTCACCCACATCAGCAGCGCTGTTGTCACTGCCCCCCATGCTGCCGCGCCCCATGCTGCCGCGCCCCCCATGCTGCCGCGCCCCCCCATGCTGCCGCGCCCCCCATGCTGCCGCGCCCACGTGCTTTGTTTACACCCGTCCCACCCGGCCTCTGTGCACCCCTCCAGCCCGCGCTCCACCGCAACCGCTCCCTGCACCACCTTGAGTGTCTCCCGTCTGCCTGCTCCTTGCTTGGGAGAGAAGGGCCTCCTCCAAGCCACCACCACCGCCTCTGTGGCCTTGACTCCAACTTCCTTAACATGCTGCCCGCATGTCCCTGCCCTCCCTTTGCTTCCCCCGGGCAGGAGGTCGCCTTTGAGGCCACGACCGCCGCCTTCCCTTCCTTGCCCCCAAATACCTCACGTGCCGGCGCCTTGCGCTCCCCCTCGCATTGCTCCCCTTGCAGGAGGTTCCCTTTGAAGCCACGATCACCGCCTTCCCGCTGCGCAAGAAGTCGCGCCCCCCGCCGACGTTCCAGGAGCGGGGCGAGCAGCCGCCGCCCCACATCCCCGCCTGGCTGCCCGCGCTCCCAGACAAGCACACGTACCAGGCCACCCCGGTGTACCCAGGTGCGTGCGGCACGGGCAGGGCGGCAGGCAGCAGGCGCGCGGTGGGCTGATGCAGGCTTTGGGCTTGGGGCTGAGGGTGAGGTGCAGGCCGCGGCTGTGCCTCGTGTGAGCCGAGCGCTGGTGGGGTCCAGAAGCGGCAGATGCTGCTGAATGTGTGGTGGTGCTTTTACAGCGCTACATCACGTGCCGATTGCTGGGTGCAGGGCACGAGCAGGACCCCCAGAAGCGGCAGATGCTGCTGACCGAGCAGCGGCAGCAGGCTGAGACGGCGCTGGTGCGGCTGCAGGCGCGCCTGGCAGCCGAGAGCAACCAGCTGCTGGCGGCCAAGCTGCCCAAGGAGGAGGGAGCAGAGGCGCGGGAGCAGCAGGGGGGCGGGGCACCAGCGGCAGCGGGGGATGCAGGCGGGCAGGGCGGGGCAGCAGGCAGCAACCCGTTCCTGGCAGCGCCCTGGGGCGAACCCGGGGCAGGCGAGCAGCAGCGCCAGCAGCAGCAGCAGCAGCCAGCAGCAGCGGCGGCAGCGCCGGCCACCGCCGGCGCAGCAGCAGCAGGCGAAGCGGGCAGTGCGGGAGGGGAGCAGGCGGCGGCAACCGGCACCACGTCTGGACCCACAGGTAGGACACAGAGGAGGCGGCAGGAGCGCTGCCTGTGCCTGTTGCTTTGCGTTCCCGCACCTGCAGCGCTGCAGCTGCGGGATGCTGGCCGCCGCCGCAGTGCCAGCCCAGCCCCCCTTAGTGGGTGAGTGCCTCAGCATTCCATCGTGTGGCCCCTCCACTGACCCCGCCTGCCTGCCCGCCTGCCTGCCTGCAACACCCCTCTTCCGCCGGCTGCAGTGGAGTGGGAGCAACTGGCCTGGGAGGCAGCCGGCGGCGTCGCCGCCGCCTCCCGCGGCGGCTTTGTTCAGCAGCTCTTTGCCTCCTCCCTCAACTGGAAGGCGCAGCAGCAGCGCGTCGCACGCATCGCAAACAGCGGCAGGTGGGCAGCGCCCCCGGTGGCCCGCCCGCATTCATGCCTTCCCCCCTGCCTGCCTCGCATTGTGTGCTGGCCCGCAGCTGGGTGTGGGGCTGCTGCCCTGCGGCTGCGGCTAGGCGGGGTGCTGTGTGTAGCACTGCCAGATGCGGGGCCTGCAGGCCGCTGCTGCCTGGCACCCCTGCCGTGGGTGCCCCGCCCACAGCCCTCGCTGCTGCCACGTTCTTGCCTGGCTGTGTGAACATCTCTCTCTGGCGCACGTCAGTTTGTGCACATCATTCTGTGGCATCGCTCTGCGTCCACCCCCGCTCCCCTCGGCGTCTGCTGCCCCTGCTGCCGCCGCAGGGCTGTGCGTGAGGCGTTTGGTGACGCGCACGACGAGCTAGCGGCGCAGCGGGCAGGCAAGCGGCAGAAGCGCGCCGGCGGCGTGGCGGCAGCGGCAGCGGCGGCAGCTGCCGCCAACGACCCCACCCGCGCGCGGGTGGAGGGCATACTGGCGGCCAGCTCACAGCCGGTGCTGGCGCCGGTGGCGGCGAGTCAGGATGACGTCATGCAGGAGCAGATCTGAGCTGGCGCCAGCTGGCCTGGCAGGCAGACTTGTGTTTGCCCTGCCTGCCCTGTCTGCTCCACTCCTGATTGTACCGCTAATGCAGCTGAATGTGCAGCTGAACGTGCAAGCGTGCAGCACCCGACTTGTTCACCAGCTGCAACTGTACTGCTCGCTGCAGCTGCAGTGCTTGCTGTTGGGGAGGGGTTGCACCGTCGCTGGCACACATGCGTGCCTGCAGGCTGGCATCAGAGCTGTGCACTGCGGCCTGTGTTGGGGTGGGGCGGAGGCAGCAGTTGTGGAGCATGGGCAGCACTGGCTCCCGACACCCGAGGCTTAGTCTAATGCTGGGGTGCAGTGCGGGCGTTGAGGCACAGCCAGCATGCGTGTGGAGCCACCCCCACTTCTGGGGCAGTGCGGTAACCGCACACAGGCTGCAGGGTGAAAGCCGGTAGCATCCAGTGTGGGGCCCCAGGGAGGCGCCGCCTGCCACGGTGCCCGCTAGCCACCGGCAGACAAGCGAAGCGCTTGTGACCACTGACAGCACCGCTTGCAAGGCTGTGCCCCATGCCTGCCGTCTGTTGACATTAATAACCAACTGTTGGCCGGCCAGAGACATGGAAAGGCATTCTGCTTGGTACGGGGAGCAAGAAGAGGTGCCCTGCTTGGGGCACATGCACCACCCCTCCCACCCCACACCTCGCTCTGCCCTGTGCCAATCTTCACACGCCTCCCCTGCCTGGCGCTCTCCCTCAACGTCCAACCCCCCCCTGCGCACCATCCCCCGCCTCTTTCAGCAGTTTCAGCCTTACAGGAGGCGGAACCGGGGGCGGCACAGGCCAGGCCCACCAGGCATCACATGGAAGTTGCAGTGCTGGGCAGGGGGGGTTGCAAAACGTGGAAAGGGTATTCGTGCAGGCGAGAGCAAGAGGGGCCCGAGGAAGGGGGGCCTGTGAAGACCGAAACAGGCATGCGGCCCAGGGGTGGGCCACCGCCGCCGCCCAGCCCGCGCCAATGAGCGCTGGGCTGGGGGCTGCTTCAGGTGCCAGGGCATAAGGGGGCGCTGGGGAGAGGGGAAGCAACACTCAAGATTGGGCGAAAGCAAAGCAGAGCGGGGAAGGGGGCATTGGGTTGGTTGGGGTGGAGAGGGCGCGAGTGTGGGAGGGGTGCCGCCACGCGGTGGCGAGCCCCTGCAAGCGGCGGCGAGCGTGGGTGCGGGCTTTGTGTCGGGAATGGAAGAAGGGTGGCCAGGGGGGAGGGCTGGGGGGGCAGGCGGCAGGATGGGGGAAGAATTTGGGGGGGGGAGGGTAGAGAGGCATCTTGGCAGGGTATCGGGTGGGCAGGGACACGCTTGTGTTCTCTGATTAGCAAATCAAGAATGGGTGGGCGGTCTGAACAAGGGTGTGGGGGTGGCGGTGGAGGGCTGTACAGGCAGTGACGTCATCAGCACACCCGGGGCGCGCACAGCGCGGCGGGCAGGTGCAGGGAATGTGCCCTGCGCTGCCAGCCAGCCATGCCGCCAGCCGCGGGTGGTGAGGTGGGTAGCAATCAGTCAGGGGGGACAGATCGGCTGTGCACACACAATTAGTGCCGGCACATGTGCTGCCTAGGAGGCCGGGGGTTAACAAGAAGGCTCGGTACGAGGAAGAGGAGGAAAGAGGGGGTGGATGGGGGCGGTGCCTGCCTGCCCGGAACCCTCGAGCGTCTTCTGGGGGAGCGGGCGGGGCAGGGCCGGCACCCACGCTCGCTGCTGGCTGGGCTTGCTTGGGGTGGCTATGAAAACAGGGCGGGGGAGCGCCAGTCGGGAGCCCACACTCTCTTGAGGCCGCTCATGTGCAACTACTTCTACTTATTCTGCTGCTGGTGCTGCTGGTGCTGTTTTCGAAACAAAAAAAAGAGACAAGAGGGCGGATCATCCTATGGGCAACGTGGCAAAGGGGTCCTCTGGGTCTGCCGCGCTGAACCCAACTTCAGGCAGGCTCTCGGGCGTGCAGTCCTCCTCGTAGCCCACCAAGTCCTGGAAATCTCCCTGCAGCCAGGCAGGCGGCAAACGGGGGAGCGCAGCAGCCGGGCGGGACGGGAGGTGGTTAGCAATGGATTGGAGTGGTGCAGGTGCACAAGCGGTGGGGTGGCGCCCCCTTGCCACCCCCCTTGTGTTCAGGTCAGGTGGGTGGAGACCCCCTCGTCACCCCCGGGTGCTCCGGCGGCACAGCATGGGTCTTGGCAACTGCCCCGGCAAGCGCTGCTCTGCGCAGCGCAGCATGCCATGGCGTGGCCAGCGCGGCAGCCGCTGCGCTTGCCGTCGCGGCACGCCGTGGCCAGCCAAAAGGCAGCCAGAGGGCAGCAGGAGGGCGGCAGTGCGATTGGCGGGCAGTGGCTGCCTCACCAGGAGGTAACTAACTGTGATATGAACCCCAGCTTGTGCCGACCGCCCCCTACCGACGGCAGCAGCAGAGAACATGATGAACCCCAGCTCACCAGGAGGTAATTGTAACTGTAACTGTAACTGTAACTGTAACTGTAACCCAGCTCACCAGGAGGAAGGCCTCGGGCAGGTCTGCCGAGTTGGTCATCGAGCAGATACCCTCTGTCTCGTTGCGGGGCAGCCAGCTGCGGGGCGGGAGGGGGAGCGGAGGGCGGGGTGTCAGGGACATGGAAGGAGTGCCAGAGGGAGCGGGGAGGGGGAACGGAGGAGGGCCAGGGGGGCGCGCGGGGTGGGCAGGCCGGGCGGTGGCTGCGCAATGTGTTTTGCTGGGCACACGCCCCACCTGATGGTGTAGCCCTCCACCACGCTAAGGCCTCCCTCCCACCTTGGACCCTCCACGGTCTGCTAGTACAACAAGGCACAGGCCGCCCACACCCCCACCTCATGGTGTAGCCCTCCACCACCACGTCGACATTGAACACCGCCACCTCAGGCGTAAGAACAAGGCACAGCACAGCACACACACACACACCTGATGTAGTAGTCCTCCATCACGATGTCGGCGTTGAACACGGGCGCCAGGATGTCGGTGCGGGGGGGCAGCGTGGCTGCAGCGGCGGGGCGGGGCGGGGCGGGGCGCGGTGGGTAAGAGGTGCAGCATGGTGTGAGTGGGGAGCGCGAGTGGCGGGCGGAGGCAGGGTGGGGGGCAGGGGGGGAGGCCAAGGAGAGGGAGGGTGCCCCTGAATGGAAAGCGGGGCAGCGGGACGCGGTGGGCAACCAAGCAGGGGCTCGGAGCGGCGCGGCACGCCAGCCGGGCGGCCCCATTGAGCCTCTGCAGGCAAGCCATGCGGGCCCTGGCTTGCGGGGCTCGCCCTGGTGGGACCATGGTCCCTACAAACCCTACAAACCCTGACCCCTAACCTTGCAACACAATGACACAAGATGGCTGGCCCTGGCCCTGGCCCTGGCTGGCCGGGGCGTGGCTCACCCGGGTCGACCGTGGGCACCGGCAGCTCCGCCCCCACGCGCGTCGCGAGGCCGAAGCGCATGCTGAGCTGCGAAAAGACCGAGGGGGCGGAGAAGGAGAGGGGGTCCACCACGGGCAGCGCGTCTGCGGGGGGTGGGGGGGTGGGGGGAGGGGAGGCAGGTGGAGACGGGTGGTCAGGGGGAGGGAGGGAGGGGAGGCAGGTGGAGACAAGTGTTGAGGGGAGGAAGGGAGGGGAGGCAGGCAAGCATGGGTGGTGCGGTGGTGAGGCAGACGGGAGGGGAGGCGAAGGAGACCCAGGCCGCCAGGGGCGGGCAGGCAGCAGGGGGGCCGGGAGCGGCAGGGTGGGCAGGGCGGATACGGACCCGATCCAACCATGGGCTGCGGGCCCGCCATGCCACACACACCTCTCGCTTACGCAATACAAACCATGACACACAACGCACACGGGCACACCTTGCCGCACCCCCTCACAGACAGACAGACAGACCTGTGAGGAGCTCCCCGCCGGCGCTCGCCCCCGCCAGCAAGTCTGCCGCCGCGGCGCCGCCGTCCGTGAGCAGCTCCTGCTTCAAGCCGCGCCCGGCGCTGCCGCTCCTGCTGCCGCTGCTGCTGCCTGCTGCGCCTGCTGCCCCGCTGCTGCTGCTGCTGCCTGCCACCAGGTCCCGCAGCTTGCCGGTAAGGCTCAGCAGGCGGCGGCCGATGATCGTCCCCGTGGGCAGTGTGCCGGTGGGCGGCGGCGGCGAGGGGATGGGCGGCGGCGGCGGCGAGATGCCTGCGGCAGGCGCCGCCTGGGGCGTGCCGCCCGCCGCTCCCGCATTCGCCAGCGGGGCCTGTGCTGGCGCCCCCTCGGTGATGCCAAAGTCGGGGGATGGGCCTGGGGCGGCGGGGAGGTCGGGGGAGAGGTCGGGACCAAAGATGTCTGGGGACAGGAACGGGTCGACGTCTTGCGCTGGCGATGGGCCGCCGGCGATGAGGTCGGGCGAGGGAGAGGGCAGCTCGATGGCAGGGGAGGGGCCGCCGACGACCAGATCGGGGGACGGGGAGGGGATGTCCAGGGAAGGCGAGGGGCCGCCCACAACCAGATCAGGCGAGGGGGAGGGGATGTCCAGGGCAGGGGAGGGGCCGCCAGCGATGAGATCAGGCGAAGGCGAGGGGGAGGGAGACTCCAGGGAGGGCGAGGGGCCGCCGGCAATGAGGTCGGGCGAGGGGGAGGGGGATTCCAGGGCAGGCGAGGGGCCGCCGGCGACGAGGTCGGGCGAGGGGGAGAGGTCTGGGAGGACGACGCCGGGGGAGGGAGCCCCGGTGACCAGCGGCGGCTCGCCGGCGGGCCCCAGGGCAGGATCGGGGGATGGGCTGGGTGAAGGGCTGGGAGAGGGGGACAGCGGCCCCCCGTCGGGTGCGCCCGCAATGCCGGCATTGTCCCCTCCAGGCACAAAGTCGGTTCCCGGGGAGGGGGCCCCCTCGGTGATTCCAAAGTCGGGGGAGAGCAGGGGCGAGGGGGAGGGCGAGGGGGAGAGGGGGGCCAGCAGGGGCGGCGCCGCGCCGGGCGGGTACGCGCCCAGCCCCGCATCAATCGTGCCTGCGGCAGCAGCGGCAGGGGCGGCGGAATTGTGGCGCGCATTCACACACACACCATCGTTCATGCGCGTGTAGCCCAGCACAACCAATCGTTGCCCCTGTGGTGGTCTGATGACGGCTGCACGCCTGCCCCCGCTGTGGCAGGGCCCCATGGCAGGCGCCGACACTCATACCCCAACCTTCACCCAGCCAGCCACCCGCACACCCAGGCATCCCCCGCCTTAAGAGGCCGGCCGGCCTCGACATCGCACCCACACAGCACCGCCCCCGCCAGCCGCCCCCCACCCACCTCACCCGGGTAGCTGCCATCCCCAAAGGAGGATAGGATTGAGGTTAGGGTTTCATTCAACCCTAAACCCCCCAAAACCCAAGTAAAACTCTAACCCCCTCACCCGGGTAGTTGCCATCCCCAAAGGAGGAGGGGGAGGGGGCGAGGCCGCCGTCGGTGACGGGCGGGCTCAGCAGCCCCGCCGCTGCATCCAGCACCTCCTTGACCAACTCCTCCGCCTCTGCCGTCTCGTTGGCCGAGAGGGCTGACAGGACGGGCACCGCCTGCACGGGCCCCACAGCCTCGTACATGGCGCCCTCCCACTCGCACGGCTCGCGCAGGCGCAGGCTGCACAGCCCGTCCAGCTCCGACATGCTGCACAAGGGGGGAGGGGGCCGGGGGCAGCGGAGGCATGGGTGTGGTGTGGTGTGGGTGGGGTTTGAAGGGTGGGGTGGGGCTTGCTCATGCTGCAAACGGGTGAAGGCGACCGTGGAGGCATGTGTGTCTGGCTGGGGTGGGGCGGTGTAGGGTGGAAGAGGGTGTTGGGGGCACGGGGGAGGAGGGCCGGGGGGTGACGGATGGCGGGGGAAGCAGGCATGCCCTCATGCTGCTGCCTTGCAGCGCCAGGCTTGCCGTGCTACGGCGCCCGCAGACCTCCCCGTCCCCACACCAGGCAGGCAGCGCCCTCCCTCCCCCCCTCCCCCTCTTCCCCGCCTCACCGCTTGAGCTCCAGGTCCAGTATGAGCGGCAGCTGGCCGGGGGTCTGGCTGATGGGGGCCACAAAGTATGCCAGGGGCAGGTCAACCAGCAGTTCTGCAGGGGGGGGAGGGAAAGAGGAGGAAGGGTGAGGAGGACGTGGGTCGTTTTGGCACCAGGAGCAGGTCAACCAGCAGCTTTGCAAGAGAAGGAGAGCGGCAGACAGAAGCGGGGGTGTGCAGCGGTAATAGGATACTGCAGGCCAGTACCCCGCCCTGCCCGCGCCCCGCCCCGCCCTGCACATCGCTGCGTCAGCGCGCCCCTGCTCAGACGCCCGCCACACGTCCCAGCCCCTCGCTCACCCTCGGCACGGGCGTTGGGGGTGTTGAGCACCGACACGTTCACGGTGTTGAGCGGGTCGGGGAACAAGGGGTCGATGGAGGGGATGACAACGCCCGTCACGCGGTCGGTCACTGCAGGGGGGAGGCAGGAGGGGGCAGGCAGGTGAGAGGCTGCTGCGGGATGGGGCATTGATTGAGGACACGCAGTCGGGTCAGTGCCATCGCTGCACGGCAGGTGAGGAGTGCGGGGCGGGTGAGGAGGTGGGCGGGTTGTACGACAGCTACCAGGCTGCCGCCCCCCGCACCTCACACCCACGCGGGGAACACAGCAGCTCAGGGGTTTGCTCCTCAAATTGACACAACACATTCTCCGGGCGCAGTCGCCTCCCCCTTCCGCCTCAGCACCCCCGCACTGCCATCCTCCCAGGCACCAGCAGCAGCAGCAGCAGCACCAGTAGTGCCGCTGGGAGGCCCTCCCCCAGCCGCACCTGTCAGGCACTTGGGCTGCGGCAGGAACACGTCGACGTTGCAGACGAGCCACATCTTGACCGAGGCGTGCTGCACAATGCCATAGTCCAGGCAGCACAGCGAGTTGGCCACAAACACCTTGCACTCGGGCCTGCGGGGCAGGGCGGGGCGGGCGGGGCAGTTAGTGGGTACGGTAGGTGGGCTTTGGCACATGTGTGCGGCACATGTTCGTACGGCAGGGTGGGTGAGCGCCGGCCTGGCGTCAGGGCACGGTGCCGGCAGCACAGCATGGTGGCTGCCTAAGCAATGTCCGCAGCGCCGCTGGGAAGCTGCACCACCGGCAGCAGCAGCAGCGGCAGCCAGGCCCGACCGGTCCCACTCACTCGGCCATGCACACTTTGGGGAGGTCCGGGGAGGGGCCGATGGCTGCAGGTGTCAAGTGGGTGGGCAGGGAGGGGAGTGTGACGGAGGCGGGTGGCATGAGGAGGCCAGGTGAGCAGGCATGGGCGTAAGACGTCAGCACAGTAGAGCGCGCACACTTGGGGCGTGCCTGGCTCCCATGGGCCGGCCAGGGACGCCCACAGGCACACAGGCTGCTGCTGCCATGGCGGCCGGCATGCCACAGGCGTCCCCCCCTGCACGGCGGCTCTCCGCTGCCGTCAGCACCAGGCCCTTGTGCAGCCCACAGGCAGGCAGCCCGCAGGCCCAAGTGCAGCCCGCAGGCAGGCAGGCAGGCAGCAGGCGCGCGCACCTGGGGAGGGCGTTCCCGGCGAGGGCGGGAAGACGTCTGGGGAGGGGCCGTAGGTGGGGCCAAACGGGGGGCTGCTGCCCTCGGGCGCAATGGAGGGTGACAAGCCGGGGGAGGGGGAGAAGGGGGAGGGGCTGAGGGTGCCGGGGGGGATGTAGGGGCTGGGGATGGCGGGGGGGATGTAGGGCGTGGGCGGCACGTAGATGGGGGGCGTGACTGGCGGGATATAGGGTGGGACGTAGGGTGGGGGGACGTAGGGAGGCGGGACGTAGGGTGGTGGGACGTAGGGGGGCGGGACGTAGGGGGGGATGTAGGGGGAGGGGCTGGGCGAGGGGGAGGGGCTGGGGCTGGGGGAGGGGGAGGGGGAGGGAGAGGGGCTGGGCGATGGCGACGGCGAGGGAGAGGGGCTGGGCGACGGCGATGGCGATGGGGAGGGGGATGGCGATGGGGAGGGGCTGGGGGACGGCGACGGAGAAGGGCTGGGCGAGGGGGACGGGCTGGGCGAGGGGGCTGCAGGCAGCGCAGGGGAGGGGGTGGGGTGGCAGGCAAGGGTGATCTCAGCTGCTGAGCAGTGTTGGGGTGTGTGCCCGCCGTGCGTCACAGGCTGGGCTGGGCTGGCAGAGCCTGTGCAGGCACGCTGTGCGGCGGCAGGGCAGGCGTTGAGGGGGGCACATGGATGGTTGTTTTGCGCCAGGCCATGACAGGAGGCTGTCCCTGGCAGCCTGAGGTGGGCGGGACAGCTGCCAGCAAGGCGGGCAGGCAGGCAGCAGCGGATGGCAAGGTCGGTCACTCACACTCCTCAGGCGACGGCGGCAGAGGGGGCGGCAGGGGCGGCGACGGGGGCGGCGAGGGTGGGGAAGGGGGAGAGGGAGGCGGCGAGGGAGGCGAGGGGGGAGACGGGGGCGGCGACGGAGGTGAGGGCGGTGGGGAGGGCGGCGAGGGGGGAGAGGGAGGCGAAGGGGGTGGTGGGGATGGGCTGGGGGGCGAAGGGGGCGGCGGGGAGGGGTTGGGGGGCGGCAGTTCGGTGGGGGGCGGAGGGGATGGGTCGGGGGGCGGCGGCGATGGGCTTGACAGCGGAGGTGGGGCGTCCAGCGGTGGAGGGCTGGGGTTGGGGGGTGGGGGGCTCGGTTCTGGTGGCGGTGGGCTGGGCTTGGGTGGAGGTGGGCTGGGCTTGGGGGGCCTGCAGCAAGGGTGGGGCGGCGACACAGTGATGCAGTGCAACAGGCAGGCAGGCAGGCAGGCAGGCACAGCAGGCATGTACACCAGAGGGGCCCCAGCACTCGAGGGTGACTGACCAGCCGCACAAGTGTGCCTCTGTGTTTGGCGGTGGTGGGCGGGCAGGAACCGGGGGGCAGCAGTGCAGGCCTGCTGGGGTGCAAGTGCGCTGCATCTGTAGCGGCAGCGCCAGCCAGGGCAGCCGAACAAGGGCAGCTGACTGGCTCACGGTGGCGGGCTGGGCTTTGGTGGCGGGGGGCTGGGCTTTGGTGGCGGGGGGCTGGGCTTGGGAGGTGGAGGGCTGGGCTTGGGTGGTGGCGGGCTGGGCTTGGGTGGTGGCGGTGGGCTGGGCTTGGGAGGTGGTGGAGGGCTGGGTGTAGGCGGTGGTGGAGGGCTGGGTTTGGGTGGTGGCGGCGGGCTAGGTTTGGGTGGTGGTGGAGGGCTGGGATTTGGTGGTGGTCGCGGCGGAGTCTGTGCAACGGCGCCTGCAGCAGCAGGGCACAAGCAGGCGGTGCCATACCATCAGCGCAGGACTGCCTTGTGCTGCATGCATGCTGCAAGGTGTTGCCGAGCATATGCTGGGCAACGGAACGCTTGCTGTACATCAGCACGTGCGGCAGGGAGCTGCGGCCGCCGCTCTGGCCACACTGCCTGCCCGTCTGCTGGCACGGCGGACTGCGCGGCGGTTCAGCCTGCTGCTGCAGGGACGTGCCGCGGCACCGCAAGAGCCGTACCAAACGCCCCCAGCAGGGCGGAGCTCAGGCAGCAAGCCGCCCAGTGACAGTCTGCCAGAGCGCGCGGGGTGAGTGGCGCGTTGAACTCAAGCTGCACGAAGCGGTCCCATACCGGCCCAGCCAACTCATATCTGGATGCACATGCCGGAGCGCGGGGTGTCGTCCCGCCCAGCGGGCCACCGCCTTGCAGGCGGGACGCTGCCATGCTGGCTGAGAGGTGCTGCCACAGGCTCCTCCAAGCCTGCCGGGGCTGCTCACATGGCCTGCAGTGAAACTGGGACGGGTTGCTGCCACGATCTCCCCCAGAAGAGGCAGAAGCCCGCACCTGGCGCCAAGAGGCACGCCAGAAGCGCCGCCGCCAGCAGCGCCCGTCTTCCTAGCATGGTGTGCGTGGGGCGATCAGGTTGCGCGGGCCAGACGGCGCCCAAGGCCCCTGCTGAGGGTGGCCGCCGGGCGTCTAGCTGGCGCCAGCAATGCTCTCTTGTGTATTCGGAATCTGTTGACGGAATCTGATTGCATGCCTTCGGAACCGGCGAATTGAAGGGGCGAGGGGAGCGCCTGCCCGATAAGGTGGGAAGCAGCTGGGGGTCCAGCATGTCGGGCATGTTGCCCCTAGATAACCCGCGGCCCTCCCTAAATCCCGCTATGCCTCCAGCGGCCATGGTACTGGCCAGAGCACGGGGCCAGAACGGGGGTGCATTGGCCGCAGCAGCGCAAGTACTGTGTAGCGGCGGCCCAGCGGGGTGTACTGTAGAGGGTGGGACCGCCGCCAACACGCTTTGCAGGAGTGACAGCATGCCCACTTACTACAGCACACACAAGGTTGCACTTGGTGTGAAGGCGAAAGCTCGGGGGGCCTCGCAGCCGCTTCTAGTAGTTGCACCGGGGGGCCTGCCAGCCAGGCTGCTGCACCAAGCACTCTCTCCACCCAACACCCCTCATCACACAGTGCCACCCTTGCTCACGCGCGCCGGCACCACCGTTTTGCATTTTGTGTTACTTCTAGTAAGGAGGGTTGGGCAGCAACATTGTAAGCGAGCCTAACAAAGAGCAGGTGGGCGCTGGGCAGGCCTGGCAGGGATGAAGATGTAAAGCAAAACAAGCAGGGACGGGTGTCACTGGCAAGGGGGGGCACACAGGCCGAGGCAGCAGGGCCCTGGCGCACAACAGGAGCGAACAAAAGGGCAGCGTGGCGCGGTTAGTGTGTGGGGTAGTGACCCCGTATGGGGCAGGGCCGTGGCAAGCGTGATGGCCATGGCACGGAGGGCATGATGGCAATCGGGTGCTGAGGGGGTGCGGGGGGCAGCAGGGGCGCGGGGGGCGCGCGCGCGCCGGTTCATTGAACAAGGGCTAGGAGGTGGGAGAATGGAGGACGGCGCTGGGTGGTGTCAAGTTCGGTTTCCACGGTGGATATCTGCCTGCCTGTCTGCCTGCCTGGGCAGGGCAGGGAGCTGCTCTAGTCGGACAGGGGTGGTCTATGAAAGGTGGGCAGTGAGGGATCTATTGCTTGATGGCCTTGACTGGGCCGGAGGGGGTCCCCGGCCTGGCTTCTTAAAGAATGGGGGGCACAGCTGCTTGCCCACCCAGCCTATACAGGCAGCACAATGGAGGGGAGGGGCTCGTCCTCAGGGGGGCACTCCTCCTCATACCCCCGCACCTCCTCAAAATCGCCCTGCAGCCAGCCAGCCAGGGAGGGTGAGGGTGTGGGGAGGGGGGATGTCAGGAGGGGATGTGTCGGAGTCTGCCAGCGAGGCAGCGGCTGGAGGGGCGGCCGTGGGGAGGGCCGGCTTCACAAAAGGAAGGCCTGTGGGCACCGCAGCCCGCAGCTCCCGGCTCTCGCGCCAGGCTCGGCGGGCGGGGCTGGCCAGCCCGCAAGGTCGCACTCACCTCGCCCCACCTGCCCACACATGGGGCCCCACTGTCCACAAGTGCATGCGACCCAGGTTTCTGGCGAATGCAAGCGGCCCCCATGCCCCGCCCCACCCCTGAGCAGCTCGGGCCTCACCAGGAGGAAAGTCTCGGGCAGGTCTGCAGAGTTGGTCATGCCGCAAATGCCCTCCGTCTGGTTAAGGGGCAGCCAGCTGCGCTCGGGGGGTGGGGGAGGGGAGGGGCACGGAGAGGGGAGCGAGGTGGGGCGCAGGGCAGCACAAAGCATGGGGCTGCAGCACGGGGTTGCCACGCGGCGCCTGTGCCCGCCCCTCTCCCTCGCCTGCCTTGTCCCCGTGCATGCAGGGTTGCCAACCCCACTCGTCCCACCACACAAGTCACGCACCCGGCGCTGCCCCATGAAAGAGCCGCCCCCCTAGGCCGTCCCAGGGCTCATTGTCAATCAAGCCTCCGCCCATGCACCAAACACCTCGAGCCTCCCCCCACCCCACCTGACAAAGAAGTCCTCCGTCTGCAGGTCCGTAGTGTAGTTGGCCAGCAGCACGTCGGTGAGGGGGGGCAGCAGGCCTGGGAGGAGGCGGTGGGTAGAGGGGGCGAGGCGGGGGCGGAGCGGCGGTTAGCGGGGCGGTGCATGCCAGAGGAGGGGAGGAGACTGAGCGGATGGAGCAGCAGGGATGGCAGGCAGGGGCGCAGGCAAGGCAGCAGGTGCTGCACGCTGCGGCGCTGAGTGGCATGGCAAGCGCACCACAGCGCACAGTGCAGGGAGGTGGGCAGGCACGTCATGGCAAATAGCGCATGCGAGGTGGGGCAGCACGGGGCCAAGGCACGCGTCTCACTTGCGTCCACCGCCGGCATGGGCAGCTCTGCTCCGATGACGGTGGAGGGGGTCAGGAGGGGGTCCAGGGCGGGATCTGAGGCGGGAGAACACACGCACAAACAGCAGGGGGATGGGGGGGGTGAGCGAGGGGTGAGCAGCTGGCCAAGGGTTTGGCAGGCTGGGCAGCGCCGGCGCCCCCCAAGGGCAGCACCATCCTGGCTGCATGTGCTCTGGTTGAAGGCATCAGGTCTGCACGCCCGCCTGCCTGCCTGCCTGGGTACCTGGCCCCCGCCTCCTTCTGTGCTCACCGATGAAGGGCACGGGTGAGGGTGAGGGGGAGGGCAGCAGCAGGGGGTCCTGCTTCAGCTTGCGCCCAATAGGCACCACCCCCGCAAGGCGCCGGGCCAGCGCGCTCAGCAGGCGGCGCCCCGCGGTGGGTGCCGCCGGGGCGGGTGCCGCCACCTGCAGCTCAAGCCCCGCATCCACCGTGTTGCCCGTGGTGTCGTTGTATGTGCCGTCGCCAAACGCGGTGGCCTGCTCCCGGGCCAGCCGCATGGCCGCCTGCATCGCCTCTGCCACGTCTGCCTCGGCGCTCGCCGTCTCGTTGGCAGACAGGACTGCGGGCGGAGAGGTTGGCGGTGGGGGTGTGTGGGCGAGGCAGGGTGAGGAGTGGGGCGAGAGGCCACGAACGGGCATACAGAGGGGCAGGAGCAGGCACGACCGCGGGCGGGCAGCACACATAGCAATCCGCCCCCACCACGGCTGCACCGGCCGCACACGCACTGGCCTTGAGCCCCAGCCAGCCAGCCTGCCTGCCAGCCAGCCAGCCTGCACACCCCCCACCTGGACACACGCCCCTCCCACCTGACAGCAGCGGCACGGGCTCCACCGGTCCCACCGCGTCAAACAGGGCCCCCTGCCACTCGCACGGCTCTCGAAGGCGCAGCGAGCAGAGGCCGTCAAGCATGCCGGAGCGCTGGGACTCGAGGTCCAGGGTGACGGCCAGGCGGCCGGGTGTGGGGCTGAGGGGGGCCACGTAGTATGCCAGGGGCAGGGTGACCAGCAGCTCTGCGCGGGAGGGGGGGCGGGGGGAGGGTGGGAGGGAGGGTAAGGCGCTCAGGGGGACAGTATGCAAGAGCTGCTGATGAGGGCAGGGTTCTCTGCTGTTGCCGGTGCCGCCCAGGTGTGCCAGCAGACGCAACGGCACTGCGCCCAGCCGCCCCATGCAAAGCACGCACAGGCCTGCGCTGCGCTCCCTGACCCCGTTTCTCCGCACACCCCTGTGTGCCCGCGGGCCGCACACGCATGCTTGCTTGCTTGCTCACCCACGGCGCGCGCGTTGGGGGCGTCGATGACCATGGTGCCAACCCGGTTCATGGGGTCGGGGGCAATGGGGTCGTCGCTGGGCAGCACAGCGCCCGTGATGGCGTCCAGCACTGCGAGCGGGAGGAGGGGTGGGGCGGGGTCAAGATGTGGGCTGGTGAACGGCTGGGCTGGTGAGGTGGAAAGGTGGATGACGTCACGGGCAGGAGCGGCGACAGCAGCAGAGGGGGTGGGGGAGAGTGGGGGCAGCGACACTTGCGGGGAGAGGGGCGGTGTGCGGGTGGCAGGTGGGGGCCGTGCTTGTGCCTGCTGGTCTCCCACACCCCTGCTGCCCTCCCTTGCATCTGCCCTCCCCATGCAAAGCTCTACCCTGTTCCAGCCACGAGAGCACACCAATGCACATTCACCAACCAGCATGTGCATAAACACGCACATCAGCACCCGCCCACACCTGAGAGGCACTTGGACTCTGGGAGGTACACGTCTCGTGTGCACACCATCCAGGCCTTGACCTCGTTGCTGCCCGCCCGGATGCCCTCCCCCTGGCAGCACACACTGCTGGCGATGAAGAGCTTGCACATGGGCCTGCGGGGGTGGGGAGGGGGGCATGGGTGGGGGGCGGTGAGCAGGCAAGCCAGTGGAACGACAAAACATGGTGGAGAGCTGATAATTGTAGAAGGACGGGACTGGGCTGGAAAGGCAGGTGGAGGTCGTATAGTGTTTTTTCATCATTGCGCCCTAAGCAGGCAGCATAGCGGGCGGCTGGAGGGGCAGGCGGCGCAGCAGGTAGGCACCAGGCAGCGGCTGGGAATGGCGGCAGGACAGCACTCACTCTGCGGTGCACATGGGCGGGCCGAGGGGGCCAGAGGGCGCCGGGGCAGGGGCCAGGCCAGGCCCCCCGGGTGAGGGGGACGCTGGCGCCGGCACAGGGGCTGCAGGGCAGGGGGTGGAGAGCGGGGACAAGCCATACGCAGATTCAGCAGACACAAACCAGCATGCAACGAGTCGAACAGGCAGTAGAGCGGCTGCAGCCACGCATCCTTCTCAGCACAGCGGCAAGGCCGCGCAGCAGAGCCGACACGAGCAGCGCAGGGGGATTGCCGTGCTCCCGTGCTCCTAAACACAACACGACAGGACATTCGCCATGCGGGCGGGGCTGCAAAGGCACTCACCGAGAGAATTGGGGGTGGGGCTGTAGTAGGGGGTGGGGATGGGCGAGGGCGAGTAGGTGGGTGCGAGGGGGGTGGGTGAGTAGGTGGGGACAGGGGTGGGGGTGTAGGGGACGGGGGTGGGAGTGTAAGGAACGGGGGTGTAGGGGATGGGAGATGGGACGGGGATGACTGGGCTGGGGGAGGGCAGCGGGATGATGGGCGATGGGGACGGCACGACTGGGCTGGGGCTGGGCACGGGGCTGGGACTAGGGCTGGGACTGGGGCTGGGGGAGGGTGACGGGGACGGCGAGGGGCTGGGCGTCACGACGGGCTCAGGCGGCGGTGGGCTGGGGCTGGGGGGCGGAGAGAGGATGGGTTCAGGGGGTGGCGGCGAGGGCTCCACCGGTGGCGAAGGCGAGGGTGAAGGCGGTGGCGGGGAGGGCTTGGGAGGGCGGGGAGGGCGAGGGGACGGGGGCGGAGGCGGCGAGGGGCTCGGGGGCACGGGGGGCCGGGGTGGTGAGGGTGAGGGCGGCTTGGGGGATGGCGGGGGCAGCGGCGGCGGGTTGGGCGGGCGCGGGGAGGGAGGCCTGCACACCATCAATGCACACCGGGGAAGCGTCAGACCATCAACAGGTGTAGAGCTGTTGGGGAGACTGACAGCAGCCACCAAGCCAAGCAGCAGCAGCAGGAGCAGCAGGAGCAGGTTGACCCCGGCTGCTCCCTCACCGTGGGGAGGGAGGCGGGGGGGAGGGCGGCGGGGGCGCGGGAGGCGGCGTGCTCGCTGCAGGGGCGGGGCAGGACGCATGGCGGCCAATGATCAGCCACTGTGTGCACGCACATGATGATGCTGCAACAACGCTCCGCCTCCACAGCTGCAAGCAAATGTTCCATAATCGCACGCCTGGGGCAGCAGCACTGTCCGCTCCGGGCAGCACAGCACTTCCAAGGCGCACAGGGGCACCTCCGGAGCTCCCACGACGACCCGGTTGAACGCAACCAAACGTGCAAGCACAAGTCACACCTGGTGTGTAGAGGTAGGTGGTGTAGTTGAGGGCGAAGCAGGGCTTGGCAGGCAGGTTGGGGATGGTCCCCATGGTCCCGTCCCACCGCACCTGCAGCAGCAGCAGCAGCAGCAGCAGCAGCAGCAGAGTTCAGGGGTCGGGCAGCCGCCGCACGTCAAGATGGGCTGTGGGCGAGGAACGGAGGTGTGCCATGCTGTGCTGTGCTGCATGAGGAGGCACCCCCAGCTGCGTCCCAGACGGTCCCTGGTGCATTAACACCTACGCAGCCGATGCTTGTTCTTCCACAGACCTCTTCCACGTCTGATCCCCTCTTTCGCCTGCGCAGCGGCCACACAGCACAGAGGCAGGCACTACAAGCAACCCGGGCAGCACGCACCTGGGCATAGGGCCGCGCCGGTCCCAGCAGCGCATCGGTCAGGTTCTGGTGCACCTGCAGGTGTGGTGGGTGCAGTGAGGACCCGCGGTTACTTCATGCAGGCGGCGCTGGACAGCACAGCACCTGGGCGGCGGAATAGAGTGGACAGCAGCGCGTCTTCTGGACAGGCATTGTGCGGCTGCGGGACGAGTGTGTTCTGCAGCGGCCGCCTGTGCCTGCTGCCCTCCCCCGAGCCGTGCCGACTAGCGCACCACAGGGCAGCACAGCAGAACAGCGGCCGTCCAGCTGGTACCTGCCCCTCCCCCCAGGCACCTGGGCGGCCGCGGGTGTGTTGATTCTGACGATGCCCGCCACCCATGCGCCGGGGTCGTCCCCGCAGGCCGTGTCAATATGGCCGGCCCGGGCAAAGGGGGCGGGGTCGAAAAACTGCACCCCCATGTACCTGCAGCTCACAGCAGGCGCAGGGTTCCCACAGCAGCGTGAGAGGTGTACGCAGCACGGCGCCTGCCCCAAAGATGCCTGCAAAGATTCCCGCACAGCAGAGATCCCTGCAGAGATCCCTGCAAAGATCCCTCCACCAGTTGCCACCCTGGCAGACCACCCCACGGCACCCCCACAGCCCACTCACTGGAAGAAAGCAAGCGGCAGGCCGGGAATGCTTCCAATGCCTCCCGAGAGCTGCTGCACAAACCACATGAGCGTCACATTATTGGCCGACACATCCGCCAGCGGCGTGAGGCCTGCAGGGGACGGGAGGAGCAGCGCTTGCAGGCTGTGAGGGGCGCCGCTGCTGCTGCTGCCGGTGCGACTGCATCGATTGCCGCAAACTGCTACCACTGCCCAAGCTGTTGCCTGGGACCAGGCAGGGAGGGGCGCAGCAGCGCACTGCTGGCTGCTGGCGCCCACCTGGGAACTTGAAAATGACGTTCACACGCACGCCTTGCGCTGGCGGCGGCGGCGGCGAAGGGGGCGGCGGCGGCGGCGGTTTTGCTGGCGGTATTGCCTGCAAACGGCACAGAAAATGAGCAGTGAGGGCAGCGTTGACTGAGCGTGCAGTGCTGCAGTGCTGCCGCTGCACACCGTACCAGACTGACTGCCCAAGACTGCCGCCGGTGCAGCAGCCGCAGCTGCTGCGGCAATTGAGGCTGACCCCTCATTCTGACAGACGCCCAACCGCCCCTGGAATGGGCTGTGTAGCTGCGGGGCCTCCTGCAACGGGCTGTCTGATGCCCCACGCTCGCAGCGGGACAAGGAGGGCGGTGCTGGTGCTGATGACTCACAATTTGGACATTTTGTAGCTGCCCTTGCAGGGGCTGAACCGGCGGTTGTTGTTGTCCTAACTGTGCTGCAGCAACTCAAAAGCACCACAAGTAATGTTGTTAGGGGCAAACGGGTGGGTCAATCAGCAATGGCGACAGCGGCGGCCGGGCAGGCAGCAGCAGGCAGCGCAAGCTGGCGGCGCCGCCACTGCCGGCCAGGCCTGCCCAGGAGGTGCACTTGCGGGGCGGCGGGCTGCCAGGTGGTCGCCCCGTCCTCTACTGGAAAGGCTGGGCTGGCCGGCCCGCGTTCAGGCCGCGTTTTGGCAGCGCGATCTATGAAAGATGCGCGCAATCCGCAATCCGTGCGTGCACGGCCACTGCAGAACCCCTTCTGGCTGCTCAAAGATAGAGCATACCTGCCAAAGCGTAAAAACCAAGCCCAGCGGGGGCAACGCCCACCCACCTGTCGACCACTTTACACTGCAGCCTAGCAGCGCTAGCAGCAGCAGCAGCCGGCCGCTGTGTTCTCTTGACATCGTGATGCAGTGTTGCTGCTACTGGCGATGCCTGGCCTGTGCAGGCCCGCGCAGGGGAGAGCGCCGCGGGCCGCCGGCTGGCTGGAAAGCGGGCCCCGTCGTGCACCGCGTTCCTCGGCAGTTCAGGGCTTCTCAGGCCGCTACCGCACCAGATGCACGTTCAAGCCTGCGCTCCGAGCTTGTGAGCAGGGTATCTGGGGGAGGAGCTTCAAATCCCGAGATGTCTCGAGCTTTGGTTCTTTTCGAACGAGCAGTACCCACGCCTCCAAAACCTCCTACGGATGAGTCGCATACTATGTGGTTGTGAGGTAATTGCGCGACACCAGATGGCCTGCACCACTGCCGCGGCATGTGCATGCGCAGGGTGCCTGCGTGCAGCAGTTAGGTAATTGCGCGGCTCTGCTACCCCCATGCCGACTGGATAATTGCATGTAGGTTTTTCTGTAGCCTGTAAACAGGATTAAAAGAGTGCATGCCCCAGGTGTCACGGTTCTTGCAAGCAGGCTGCACCTAGTTGAGCTCGGCCAGTGCCGCGGCAGCGGCGCGCAGGCCTGCCCTGCCGCCGGGGCGCACTGCCACTGCTGGCACGGCCACCGGCCTGGGCCCCGCCGCTGCAACACCAGCAGGGGTGGTTGGGGCGTGCTGGTTGCCGCCACTGGTCGAGCCACCAGTGCCCCCGCTGCTCATGTCGGCAGCACCAGATGACGAGGAGGCAAGCGGCCCATGCTGCCCATGCTGCTGCTGCAAGTCTGCCGCAACAATCTGCTTCACAGCCGCCATCATCTCCGCCTGGTCAGGCACCTGCGCCTGCCCAAACGCCTGCTCCAGCTGCGCCCTCATGCTCTGCAGCACAGCAAGGCAGTGGGGCGGGGTGCGAAGAGCTTGGCACCCAAGGCAGTGTCTCTAGGGAGGAGCGGTCTTGAGGCCCGCCAGCGGCTGCTGCACGGGCCAAGGCTGCCAGGTGGCGTTTTGCCAGCCACAAACCAAGGAGCGTCGCCTCTCCCCACGCGATCCCCAGTGTGCGCCCTTTCAAACACCCCCCCCCCCCCCAACTCGTCAGGGTCTGCTTCGCAAACTTTGCAGCAGATGTACAGCCCAAGCAGGCAGGCAAGCACAAAGTGCGGCGCCCCACCTGCAGTCGCTTGGCCTTGTCCGCCTCCTCCCTGGCCTTGCGCTCCCGCTGCAGCTTGCTGACCTTCCACAGGTCCTCCAGGCTCTCCACAACAGGCACGCCCGGGTTGGCCTGCACACACATGTGCAATGCTTGGTGTTTGAGGGTGTTTCAGGCATGTGGCATGGCGGGCTGGAGCGGGTCCCCTGTGTGTGCGCCAGACGCCCACACGTCTCGTCAACTGCAGGCTCTCCACACAAGAGGCACCCTGACCCCGGAATCCCACCCCTTGAAACCGCACACCCCTCTACAGAGAGAGAGAGACACACACACACACACACCTTGATGTACTGGTCCTCCTTGCTCTCCTTCTTCTTTTGCTGCTCCTCCGAGTCGGAGTCCCACCCCTCCATGCTGCCGTCCGCAGCAGCAAAGGCGGCCGCGGCAATCTGCTCCCACACCCGCAGCTGGTCGCGCACCGGCGGGGCCAGGGGGGGCACGCCCGGTGGCGCCGCCGCTGGCTGAGCTGCGTCCATGACTGCATCGCTGCCACTGGCAGCGCCGCTGGCCTCGCTGCTGCCATCGCTGTGCTGCTGTGCCCCCGCTGCTGCTGCTTCATCCCCACTAGCTTGCGCCGCCCCCTCGGTTGCTTCGGCGCCCGCAACCGCGCCAGCCATCACAGCCGGCACCGCCGCGGGGTCGGAGGCTTGCACCGAGAAGGGTGCACCAGGCAGCGGCTGACCCCGGCACTCGATGTGCAGGCGCCAGTAGCCAGGGGAGGGGACTGCGGTGGGGTGGCATGGGCATGGAGCAGGCAGTCAATTAGGCAGGCAGGCAGGGCGGTGAGGGCGCCGGTGGCTGGCTGTGCCAACCGGGTGGATGTGCTAGGGTTGCTATGCCAACTGCAGCAGCTTTGCAGCTGGAGCACCACCACAATAAACAACAGCACATCCCAGGCGCTGCCACCCAATGCCAGGCAGGGGGGGGGAGCGGGGAGGGGTGCCTGGGTTCGAGGGAAGAAATGGAGGGGCATTGGGCCAGGCAGTGCTCCCACTCACCTGTGTAGGTGCCCAGGAAGGAGCCGTCCCGCGCCGCCTCCAGCTGCACCGCCACCTCGCTGCCGCCCCCTCCCGACAGGCTGCCCTCCAGGGGCAGCAGCTGGGCCAGCTGAGCGGGGTCGCCAAACCACCTGCACATAACAAAGTTGCATGTGTCATGAAAACATCTGTCTGTGGTTACTCGCTATTGCTGGACAGTCACAGATGTGTGCATCGAGGTTGATGGTGACGTCGTGTGAGCAGGCGCTGTACGGTGTGATGGCGGCAGCGGCTTGTGCAAGTGTGCCAACCGCCTGTCCGCTCATTCATGCGAACCAGGACACCGCAGCACTGGCCGGGCAGGAGATCTCATCGACAGCACTGTGCAAGGCTGCTACAGTTAAGCCGCCAGCCCAGCCTGGCCCTGCTTAAAACTCAGCACCCGCACCTGTTGCCAAACTCGTCGTGTGCGGCCACAATGAAGTGAGCAGGCTGGCCGGCAACGGCAGCGCGGCGGCCCGGCCCCTCCACCTGGCAGCGCCGCAGGCAGGGCTTGGCGGGCAGCACGCGCAGGGGGTAGGGGGAGTGGGCCACGTGGTCATCGGTGCCTGAACCTGTGGGGTGGCGCAGCGGGGGTGCAGGGGCGGCAGCGAGTGGTGAAAGGAGAGGGCGGCATGCCACAGCGACTATGCTCTTTACAAGGGGCGGGGACAAGCAGTTGGCACCCCAGTGCCCTTGCCGGCCTTGCCTGCTCAGGCTATCATTGTGCAGCACGGCGCGTCACAGCGCACACGACCACAGCGCGCCCCAGCCTCACCCAGCGTGACGTGCAGCTCGTACACCCCGGCCACCTCAGCCATATAGCTCACAGCATAGCTGCCATCCCCATTGTCCGTGACCTCTGCCGTCACTGCAGCTGCAAGGGGGGAGGGGCGTGGTGGGGTGGGCGCGCGCTGGGCGTGCTGAGCTCACAAGACGCGCTGCTCCCGGTGCAGGTAAAAGCAGCCAGGCCAGCCTGGCAGCAAGGCAGCCTGCACACATAGCATGCCGCACTCGAGCCACGCACCTGCGGCTGCTGCCGCCCCCTGGTCGGGCGCCGAGGTGGCGCCGGTGCTGGTGAGCCAGAGGGAGACTTGGAACTCGTCGCCGCCGCTCAGCCGCTTGCAGCCGCTCTCATCGCGCGCCTGCAGGTGGGGGTGGGGGTTGTGGGATGCTCGGATGGGCCCAAGCTGCCCGCGCACCCCACACTTCCTGTCCATCCCCTCCTCTTTGTCGCTTGCCAACCCATGTGCTGCGTGCCAGCATACCATGGCACACCTGCCGCTCCCGCCCAATGTCCGCAGCAATTCCACTGCATGCTGCCCTCACACCCGGCCTGCGCTGGCCCACATCACTCTGTTAGGCAAGCCGCCCACCTCGATGACCAGCTCTGCCACCTGCCCCGCCACTGCACGCGTGACGCCGGGGCCAGCCACCCTGCAGTGGCCCGGGTCTGCTGCCGACTGCACCCACGCATCGTCCTCCCACTCCCCTGCGGCAGGCAGGCAGGCGGGCAGGGAGGAGGGGACGTGAGGGGCGGCAGCTCATGTGGGGGTGAGCTGTCCATGGGGTCCTTGCGCCTCCAGGAGCGCATGCCACCTGCAACCCATCTGGTGGCATTGCACCTGCATGCACTGGCCCCGCTGCCCTCACTGTGCTCCTCAGGCCCATGAGAACCCCACCCCCCCACCCACCCCGGAACTTGCGGCCGTCTGCAAACTTGCACACGCCCTGGCCGTGCCGCTTGTCGGCCTGCCACTCGCCTGCAAGGTGGGGGCCAGGTGGGGGGCCAAGGACGCACAGGATGGTGAGCTTGCATGCCACCCCCTCACCCCACAAAAAATCGCATGGGAGCCGCTGAGCGGGATGTCCTGGCAGGCTGCCCCTCTCCAGCCTGGAGCCTCCAACTCCTGGCGGCTACCCACGCCAGCGGCAGCAGCAGCGGCAGCAGCAGCAGTGGTGGTGATGCCAGCGTCTGCCGTGGCTACCAGCGGCACCAGGTGCCGCCATCAGTTCACTGCTGCTTAGCATTGGCAGCAGCAGCAGCAGCAGCAGCAGCACCACCACCACAATGGCTGCGCCACCCGAGCCCCCCCCCCCGAGCTCACCCTGGTACTTGTCCCCGCTTGCAAAGATGCCGGTGCCGGTGCCGTGCCGCATGTCGGCCTGCCACTCGCCTGCAGCGGGGACGGGGGAGACGTGTTGGCACGGCAAGCGCCGGGCAGCTAGCCACCCTCAGCCCACCACGTGACACCCGAGTAAAAAGATGCCCTGGGCCCCGTGGCAGAGCTGGGAGAGCAATGGCCACAGGCAGCAAGTGGGGCGTGCGCTCTGTGGCAGCACTCGGCCGTCCCTTGCAGCACTACGTCCCCCACCCTGCCACCATGCATGTCTCTTTTAAAGGTCCAGCAGAGGCCAGCAGAAGCTGCACTCTGATTGCCATGCGGCGACAGCGGCTCCATTGGGCACCTGTAAACTTTATATATGCACCTGGGATCCACTTGATCCTCAACGGCTGCCTGGCAGCCACACGCACCTTCATACTTTGTGCCGTCTGCGTACAGGCAGCGCCCCCGCCCGTGCCGCTTGCCCTCAGCAAACTCGCCTGCACGTGGGTGGGCGCGTTGAGGTGTTGAACATCAGCTCGAAGTGTGACGCTGGTGGTGCGAGTGGGCCAAGTCATGGGGTGGGGTGGGCGGTCCGCACAAGCTGACGGTAGCACAGGAGTGCTGGGCAGCAGGCGCTGGTGCCAGAGCTGTACTAACAGAAGTGACCACCTGTGTGCCCCACCCCTCGCTCAGCGTCCGCCCCGCCCTCTGGCCACCCACCCAAACTTCACTCAAACTGCCCTGACCCGCCCGCCCTCACTCACCAACATACTTGTCTCCAGCCTCCGTCTGGCAGGCGCCCGCACCGTGCTGCTGCCCCTCCCGCCACTCCCCCTCGTAGCGGGCAGCGCCATGCGTGAATTTACCGCGGCCATGCCTGCGGGCGGGTGACAACGGGCACAGGCGACATCAGCATCAGCTGCCAGAAACAAGACAGCACTCCCGGGGCCGGCGGCTAGCTGTGCATGTGTGGACGTGTTCCAGCTCTCCGCAAGTCCCTGCGTGCGCTGCCTGCTCGCCTACTCGTCAACCTGCGCCTCCGGCCCGCGTCCACCGCACCTTTGTCCCGCCTTCCACTGGCCATCGTACTGCGAGCCGTCTGCGTAGATGCACTTGCCCTCCCCATGCTGCAGGTCCGCCTCCCACTGCCCCATGTACTGGAACAGGCCGCGCTGCAGGGGGGTGGAAACAGGAGACCAGTGTGGACAATGAAGAGGAAGGGCGGCATGTCATATGGGTGGTCAGGTGCAGGGGCACTTGGATCAATCAATCACTTGGATGCAAGGGGCAGACAGGGTGGGCGGGACCGGTTCATGCCTGCACAGCTGCATGACCCCTCTCTGCCAGGAGCGTTCCACCGGTCCGTATCAGCAGCAGCAGCGGGCAACAGGCAGGCGGCTGCAGGGCCTCTCTTTAGCCTGCCCCTGCTCAAGCGCCAGCAAAAAGAAGCCTCGGCCCTCTGCACGGCCTCACCCCATCCTCACTGGCCACTGCCACACCATCCATCCGCCCACCCGCACCCACCCCACCCTCGCACCTGGTAGCACACGCCGTATCCGTGCCGCTGAAGGTCCCTCCACCCGCCGCTGTACTCGTAGCTGCCATCGGCTGCCAGCGGGGCAAAGCGAGAGCAAGCGTGTGTGTTGGTGGGGGCATGGGTTTGGTGGTGATGAGATGTGAGCCAGGTAGGGCGGGGGCACATCCCAGGCAAGCAGCTTTGCGAGGCTGCGATGACATGGGAGCGTGAGCCGCTCCCTTGTGTGCGTTGCCCACACAGACTGGAGGTGGCCACATCCTTCCAGTTCACCTCCCCTTCATGCCTTCAAACACGTGAGATCCACCCCTCCCGGCAGCGCTCCACCCACCCCTCTGCCACCCGGCCTCAGGATCTCTCCCCGCCCCCTGCCTAGCCGGCCCCACCAGCACCCCGGCCACGTGCCTGCGACCATCTTCCCCTTCACGCGAGCTCCCTGCTCCCACTCCCCCTCAAAGTAGGAGCCGTCTGTGTAAGAGTAGTGCCCCTTGCCTGCAGAGATGCAAGGGGGGCGGGGGTTGCAGGGAGAGGCAGCAGGTTATCGGGGCTGGGTGCCAGCTGAGCAGCTCGCATGCCCTGCAGTTCAAGCCCATGCAAACACCCCTGCCTCCTTGTGCTGTGCTGCAGCATGCACCCCTGGCCAGCAAGCGCGCCACCCTGCTCAAGCAGTGCAGCCCCAGGCTGCTGCATCCTGCTCTGACACCGCTGCCCCTCGCCTGCTGTTGCCGTTGAGCAGCCTCTGTCACTTGAGACCACCGTCGCCACCCCACCCCACGCACGCCCCCCTCTCCGCTTCCCTCCACCGCCACCCCACCCTCTCCCACACCACGTGCCGGCACTGTGGCGGCAGCCGCACCAGCCCTCTCACCATGCATCTTGTCTCCCCGCCACTCCCCCTCGTACTTGTCCCGGGTGGGGAAGTAGTGGCTGCCCCACCCGCTGCGCACGTCATTTTCAAAGGCGCCCACATACACGCCGCCGTTTTCGTAGCGCGCCACGCCCTCCCTGTGTGGTGCAAAGTGTAGTGTGTGTGTGTGTGCATAAGTGAGTGTAGTTGGGTGCACAGCGCTGATGTGGTGGTAGCCCGCCTAACCCCGGTGTGCAGGTGCAAGTGCCGGCTGTGGGGTGAGTGGTGGCAGGCAAAGGGGGCATGAGCCTCAGGCGTCAAGCAGGCGAGCAGCGGTCACAGGTGTAAACTGTCACAAGCGTCGATGTCAGCTCTGGTGCATCCCCAGCCCGCCTGTCAAGCACCGTGACTGGCAGCGGGGGGAAGAGCGCAGGGCAGAATAGCCGCTCCCCTCTCCTCTGCAGGGCCCCGGTGATCTTGGCGCCTGCTGCCCCCGCTGCCCCGCCCCACCCTCACGCCCCAGGCCGGCTCACCCGTGCGCCTTGTCCTCCTTCCACTCCCCCTCGTACTGCACCCCCCGCACGAGCGTCAGCTTGCCGCTCCCTTCCCGCTTGTCGTACCGCCACTGCCCCTCATACACATCCCCGCTTGAGCACGTGTGCTTGCCACGCCCGTGGCGCAGGCTGCCTAGCGTCTCGCCCTGCGAAGTGTACAGGGGGGGGGGGCGAGCAGAGCAAGGGTGTGAAAGACACCATGGTGTTGTTCAAGTCGATTGGCGGGGTGCTCGCCATCCACGGGTGCTGCTTGCAGACGCTAGGCGATGAGGGCAGCGGGACGGCCGCGTTGCACTGTCGCATGCACTGCAAACCAGCGGCACCCATGCAAGCAGCAAGCAGCCCTGCCATCGCACCGAGTAGGAGTCGCCGTTTGTGTAGCTTAGCGTCTGGTCCCGCACCGTGAAGTCTTCAGGGCTCTGGAAGCCAGCCATCAGGGCCCCCCTGCGAGGGTGCAGGGGGCAGCGGGGGGAGTGGTGACAGCGAGCGGCGGCAGCGGCGGCGGCTTGGCAAAAGCCTGCAGCCGGCCTTCCCTCCGCCTTCCGAGCATCCTCAGAGTATGCTAGATCACTGCACGGCCTGCAAGAGGCGCGGGGGCGACGGGCCTCGCCAGCAAGGCCATGCCCGCTATGCTTCTCGCTGCCCCCGCCGAACTCACGGTTCGGCGTCGCCGGTGCCCTCCTCAGCAGACTTCGGGGCGCTGTCCGCCGGCACCAGGTAGCCCTGCTGCGCCATCGCCACCTCAATCCGCAGGCGCTCGACCTCCTTGCCCAGGTCAAGCGCCGAATCATCTTTTAGGTCGGCAAACTTCATGGCTGGGCAGTATGCATGTGATCGCAGCTAGCGGGCAAGCTGCGGACCTAGGAAGGCGCACAGTCAACCTCCAGGGGTGCCCCGTTGGCGCCAAGGGGGCGGAAGCCTGACGGAGCAGGAGCCCAGGGCCAGCTTCGCCGCATGATGTTTTGACTGGATTGAGCTGACGCCATCACCATCAATCTATTGTGTCTGTCTATCCTGAACCCCAGTGGCGTGCCTATGCCACCAAGCGTGCTGTGGCTTGGCAGCTTGGGCCAAGTGACCTCACATACACGTGCGCTTTTGGCAGTGCTGACCTTGATAATGCGTAAAGCACGAGTCATCCTAAACTTCTGTCTGCCCCAACGAATTGACTGATTAATAGACAGCAGCAGCCATGCAAGCGTTGACACAGGCTCCGCTCCTGCCCCACCCACCACTCTGATATCTGCACCGTAGTGCTCAGCCCAGTCACCCCATTGCCATGGCAATGATGCCGCTGCATGCAACTTTGCTCCCCGACGCACTCAAAAGATGGAGTCCTGGTGCATTACCTCATAAACCTCGCTGCTCCCTGTGCCTGCCTGCTTTGGCACACGTCGTCCGACCCTCCTGCACTCCTTTGTGCTTCCTCTTTCTGTTACAAGCCATGTGCCAGCTCACGAGCCACTGGTGGCAATACTGCTGCTTGCCAGCCAGAGGCCAACTCAGCGCTGCTGTTGCCCGCCCACGGGCCGCTCTGCCGCCGTGCCGCCTGGCTGCGGCTCGTCCTGCGCTGCATCCGCTGCCGCCTCCTCCTGCTGCTGCGCCTGCGCCACCTGCTGCTGGGTGGGCGGCGGTGGCACCTTGTAGAACACCCGCCCCGCCTGGCCGCGCGGCTGCAGCAGGGGGCCGCCGTTGCCTGGGCTGGCGGTGGAGAACAGGAAGGCCTTCCAGCTCAGCCAGGGCAGCATGCCGCCGCACTCCTGCAGCGCACAAGCCAGGTGGGGTTTGTGGCAGTTAGTGTGAGGTTTGTGTGGGGGGAACGGGACAGGGGTCAGCAGCAGGCCCGGGGAGTCGGAGCAGCAGCAGGAGGTGCATGGGCTTCACCTCTGCAACCGCGTCAGCTGGCTCACTACCCTGCCCCCGAAGCCCAACCAGACATAACTAGCGCCTCTCCACGCCGTCCCAGCCCCGGCCCTCCAACTCCCCCCTCCCTGCCACCCCGCCTTGACCCATGCAAACCCAAAGCGTGCTGCCCAATTGGGCGGGCCTCAAGCCTGCAAACATACAGCAACATCCCATTCCACCTGCCTCCGATGCCCCGTCGCTCACCGAGCACTTGCGCAGGTAGCGGCCGCGCTTCACAAGGCCGCGCCCCTCGCAGGCGGGGCAGCGCCGCTGGATGATCACGCGCTTGCTGAACTCCACGGTCGCAATGATGAAGGGCACCACTCCAGCAACGAATCCAACCCACAGCTCCCAGCCCACTTCCACGGGACCTGGCTGGAAGTTGGCAACAGCTGCGGCAGCGGCAGCGGCGGCGGCCGCCGCCGCCGCGTCCTGCGCTGCCGGGCTGCTGCTGAGGGCAGCGTCGGCGGCTGCCTGGGCGGCACCCACAGCTGCCGACAGGGATGCTGCGACGGCTGCAGCACCCAGGAGAGGGGTGTGCCTGGTGCCTGTGCTGGCGGTGGCCTCCTGCAGGCTGCGATGCTCTCCTGCCGCCGGCCGACCACCGCTGTTGCCACTGCCGCCGCCGGCGCTGCCGCTCCTGCCACTGCAAGTGGCCCTGCAGCGCAACGACTGCCTGCCTGGGCGCCTGGGGACTTGAGGCGCCGCTTGGCAGGTGGCGCAAGAGGCGCAGGGAGCCGGGAGACGGGTGGCGACCATATTTGAGAGAGCAAAGTCTCGCAGTCGATGTGGTAGTGAAGTCTTCTGCTGGATCGACGACCACTATGTGGTCCAGAAGAAGAAGAAGAAGTATACGCGGTATGCGTGATTCGGCAAATGCCCGGGAGGAAAACGAGGGCGCAAGCCC
>JAPTJF010000568.1:0-25000 GCA_029339195.1 Micractinium sp. NFX-FRZ
CCACCCACCCACCCTGCATTGGATTCTTTATCCAGTTGTGCTAAAAGGTGCCCCACTGTAAGTCGGGTGGGCACGCAGCAGCAGGTGCGCAGAGGAACTGAGTGGAAGCCACGTCTGGATTCAAATTGCTCATTCGCAAAAACGGCAACCAGCCCATCATACATGGACTCCCCCTGCCATACAATTGTCAAGATTATCCCCACATGCGCAACCCAGCTTTGTCGCTCTTCACTGCCGCTGGTGCCAGCACAACCTCTCGGCTCAAACCGCGCTGCACTTTCCTCACAAATCCGTCAGAACAAGAATGCACCCGCATGGCAAATAAACTGCCAATCTCTAAATGTACAGAAGCATGAGCAAACCCAATGGCAGGGAGGCAGCAGTGGTGGGCAGGACACAGGTGCTTGCGCGCAAACGGGGGCCGGGCCCTCATCAGGCCAGCGCCGCCAGCACCCAGCTGCCCGTTCTGAGGCCGCCACGCCGCCGCCTCCTCACTCTTCCGTAATGCTGACTTCGATGCAGTCGCCGTTTTCGAGGCCCGCCTCCCTGGCAGTGAGCTCAGGTGCCAGCTCAGCGCCACGCAGGCGGAACGTCAGCGCGCCCGCCAGCGCCTCGCTCCCCTCCTCCAGGCACTGCGCCGCAACCGCCGCCATGACGCGGCTCAGCGGCACACAGCCCCGCACCCGAACCTCTGCCAAGGGCTGCTGCTGGCAGCTGTGGCCCTCGCCAGCGGCAGGAGCGTGGAAGGACAGCAGCATGGTGGGTTGGGCGAAGACAGGGAGCGCCGCCTTGGTGCGGGGATGGGGTGCCGCAGCCGGGCTACGCACGATGCGAGCGCCGGCGCGGCCACCCCGCTTGCTGACGGGGCCAAAGCCAGAATCGCTGTCGCTGTCGCTGCCGCTGCTGCTGTCGGTGGCGCTGCCGTCATCAGAAGACACCAGGTCGATCACGGCTTGCACAGCATGCTGCTCAGCACGCGCAGCGTCGCCGCCGCCGGCCTGGCGCTCCTTCTTCACAGTCACCGCCGCAGCCGCCTTTGGTGCTGCACCTGCTGCACCTGCCGCCTTGGCTGGCACGCTGCTGAGCCCCCGTCGGCCGGTACGCGGCGCCAGCAGCAAGCTGTCATCACTGCTGCTGCCGTCCTCCTCCTCCTCCTCCTCCTTCTCTTTCTTCCCGCCACCTCCGCCGTCCGGTGGGCTGACGCTGAGGCCACGCAGCCGCCGCTGCTCTGCCAACCACTCCTGCTCTTCCAACTCTTCAGGAAGCAGTTCCTCCTCCAACACAAAATCAGGATCGCTGTCTGCCTCCTCGTCTCCCGCCGGGCCCACCTCCACCTCCTCCTCCTCCTCCTCTGTCGCCGCCTCCCGCTGCCGTGCGCCCACCTCCTCCCCGCCCCTCTGCTCGCCCTCCCAGTCCGCCTGCTCTGTCACGCGGGAGTCGCTGCAGGGTGGGGCAGGCACGCGCACGGGGAGCGGCAGCAGCGATGAGAGGTGGCACAGACAGTCCAGAGGCAGCCCTGCGCTGCAACTTAGCTTTGAGGCAAGGAGGCGCACCCAGCTGACCGCAGGGCAAAGCATCCACAGAAAGCAAGGGCAGCAGGCCAAGGCAGCGGCAGAGCAGCAGATGCACGCATTACGCGGCACGGCAGCAGCACCCCCACCTGCTGCGCGCTCCCTCTGCCTCCTTTGGAAGCTGCGCCGCCACTGCCTCAGCTGCTGCCTTGGCCGCCGCCCGCCCGCCCTTAGCAGCGGCCTTGCCGGCTTTGCCGGCGCCGGCGACCGCCCCGGCAGGCGCCTGCGGCAGCGCCGCTGGCTGGCCGGAGGGCACAGGCTTCTTGCGGTGGCTGGAAAGCACGTCCTCGAGGCGGGCACCCCTTGTGGGCCCCCGCCTGGCTGTGCTGGGCAGCGGCGCCGCCGCCTCAGCGGCAGCTGCAGCGGCGTGTGTGCGCCGCGGGCCTGTGGCTGCGGTGTCCTCTGCTGCTGGCGCCCCGACGCCAGCTGGCGCCAGCTCAGTGTGGTGAGAGACCAGCGCTGAGTTGGCGGGAGAGCCGCCACCCTGGCAGCCCCGATCGGTCGCGTCCTGCTGCTGCTGATGCTGCTCCTCGGCAGCCGGCGGCTCCCCCGCTTGCTGGCGCTGTGTGGGCTGCGCATGCTGTGCATGCTGTGCCTTCCTGCCCGGGCCGGCCACCAGGATGCGCTGCAGCTCCTCGAAGTCGATGTGCTCACTGCAGGGGGCGAATCAGGGCAGGTGGGTGAAGCAGGGGTAACGGGACAAGGATGAGAGAAGGGTGCCGGGCTGGCTGCAGGTGGGCGCTGCACAAATGTCATGCAGTGCCGTTCCTCTACACAAAGGGACCAGCGGGTTGAACATGCATGTCTCTCCGAATGAAGAGCGCATGCAGCTGTGACAAACAGCTGGGCAAGGAGCGCACGCCACCTCGTCTTGCCACACCGCAGCTGCCTGCTGACTCAGCTGCATGCTCCCCACCCACGCCCCGCTCCCATGTCCCCTTAACGTTAACCCTAACCCTGACCAGTCCGTGTCCCTTGCTTGCGCTGTCACTCACTCATCACTGTCCTCGTACTTGATGTAGTACCAGTCGTCCTCCGCTTCGTACCGCAGCACCTGGCCTGCAGGGAAGGGAACGCACGCAGAAGGGGCAGCAACACGGGTTGCAGGGGTGGGGTGGGGGGTTGAGACAGCGGCGAATTGAGTGCTGGTGGGCTGAGCAGCGCTGCACCTGGGCAGCAGGCGGAGACAGGCACCCGGGGGGGCCGTGCGATGCCAGCCTCCCCGCCTCAGCCCAGCCGCAGGCACCACGATGCAGCAGCACCACAGCACATGCTCGGTACTGCTGCCCGCCCACCTGCATAGTAGCGCCCCTTGAACTTCTTCTTCACTGCCATGCCCACATACTGCTCCCCATCCATCCCGGTGACCTCGCCCTCCTTGCCCGCCTCCTCAGCATGCGCAGCGGCAGCGCCGGCAGCAGCCAGTGCCGCCTTGTGTGCTGCAGCAGGTGCTGTTGCCGCTGCCTTCTGTGCAGCACCAACGGAGTCTGGGGCCTGGGTGCAGACCCCTACTGCCACCTGCGCCTCCACCTCCGCCGCCACCGACGGCAGCGCGCCTGCCGAGGCTGCCGCTGCCCGCTCCCCGCAGGCCACTGCCCTATCCCCTGCTGCCACGCTCTGCTGCTGCTGCTGCTGCGCCTGCTGCTGCGCTTGCTGCTGCATCCGCTCCTGCTTCTGCTGCAGAGCAGCCATCTTCTTTCGCAGGGGGGCCGCAAACTTGGCAGTTGCGGCAGCAGCGCCCGACGCTGGCGCTCCAGATGCTCCGCCTCCTGCCGCTTCGTCCGGCGTCGTTGCTGCAGCAGCTGCTTCTGCTGCCGGGCTCGGTACAGCCGCAAATGCTGCCAGCACCTCAGGCGGTAGCGGCACTGGTGCCGGAGAGGGGGTGGCTTTGGCGAGGCGGCTGGCACCCGGAAGCAGTGCGACAGCTGGGGACAGCTTGGGCTTGCTGCCCGAGGCTGGCACCTTGCTTGCCGGCTTCACATGCTGCTGCTGCTGCTGCTTCCGCTCCTTCTGCTGCTTGGCACCCGCTGCCGCGGCTGCCGTTGCCGCTGCAGCCGGCGTCGCCTTGCGGCTGCCCCCTGCCGGTGGCAGCGCTGCCGGGCCTGCGGGGGATGGGGTGGGTGCGGCGCCCCCTGCCCCGCTGCCCCCCTGCTTTGGCTCCATGAGGACCACTCGCAGCTTGGTGCCCCTGCCAGGATGGGGGAAAGGGGGAAGTGTGGCTCCCTTGTGAGTATCAGATGAGAGGGGCGGGCGGGGCGGGCAGGGCAGGCAGGGAGGCAGGCAGGGAGGCAGGCAGGGAGGCAAGGTAGGTCTGTTGCAGCTTGAGGGGCCGGACAGGAAGCATGTGCAGGAAGGCCAAGGCCAATGTGGCGAGAGAATTGTATACTTGATACTGAGGAGGCAGCAATCAGGCAATAGGAATGCAGGCAGCCATGCCCACAAATGGCAGGCAGGCAGGCAGGCAGGCAGGTGGACAAGCAGGTGACAGCAGGCGGCACGGCGGTGGCAGGCGCGCACTTGACCGCCGAGGAGTGCTGCTTGAACAGCTCGGACGTGGCGGCCTCCACCTCTGGCCCCACAGCCAGCGCCTCCACCAGGAAGCGGTCCTGCCAGGGCGCAATAATCAATCATGGGGCACATTGGCAGTGATGCTGTGAATCAGGGCAACAAAACAAGTCAGGGCAAGGTGGGGACGATGGCGGTGCTGCGCGACAGAAGTGGCGCCCCGCACGCTTTGGCCCCAAAGTCGGTGCCACCACGAAGAAGCGGTCATGCAGGGAGGCTGCTGCCAGCGGGGGCACGCCTAGTCAGCTAAGGCACCCAGAACATGCTGTCAATGCCCTGCTTGCCCCCACCCCTGCCCCCAGGGGGGGTCAGCCCAGCCACTTGCACACCTTGCAGTCTGCCAGGTTGGCGGGCGCCGACTTGGGTGCTGCCATGGCCACGGACAGCTGGGCGGTGGCCTGCCCATCCAGCACCCCAGATGCCGGTCTGACCTGCAGGGGGGGCAGCACGCGAGGGGGCCCCCGCAATGGGGGTGAACACACTCGGAGGGGAGCAAGCTGGGTGGGACGGCAGCGGAACCTGCTCCAGGGTGCGATAGGACGCCACAACATCCAGCGGAAGAGGCACGCCCATTTGTAAAGGGGGGCAGGGAGGGCGGGGTGGTGGACCAGAGGGGGACGGTTCGGTGCGCAGCTGCCGACAGGCGGCGGCAGCTGGGTGCTGTGGCAGGCGGGTAGGCACGCGCGTAGGTACTGCTGACACCGGGCAATCCAGTTTTCGCGCACCGAATACTTGTTTGGGGCGGTGGTCTTGACTTTGAAGGCGATGCGCTCGTCAGTGGGGTTCTGCAACAACAAGAGGGGCGGCTGCCGTGTGCATGGGTGCGGCAGCGGCGGCGGGCGGCGGCGGCGGCAGCAGCGGCAGGTCCTCACGAGCGGCCGCTGTCCAGGCGCTGCCGGCGATCGGCCCTCCTAGGTGTGAAAGTTCACCTGCAGCGTGATGGTGCATTCCGACTGCTTGCCGAGCTCGTAGCGGAACAGAAGCTTGTTCGGAGCCACCAGCAGGCAGTCAGCCATCGCTCCAAGTTCGACACAATACACAGGACCAAATGTTAGCGAGAGGCTTGCCCCGGGAGAGGAGGCGCAAATGGAGAATTCAAGTCTGGAGCTGTGCTGTATGGCCACGGCCGGGTACAAGAGTGGGGTCAATACGGCATCAAGGAGGCGCAGAGGGAGGCTTCGATCAGCGCGATCGAAGGAACATGTTTTCCCATACAGGCTGCTCTGCCTGCTGTGCCACCTCGCGTTCGGCTGCGCGGAGCTGGCACCACCATCACTGCACACACCCCCAGAACCCATGGGCTCCACACATCCTACATCAAGTGTATTACAAATGTGTAAACATGTGTATAAGCAGATCACCACACGGCAATGTGCAGGGGCAGGCAAGTGCGCACTCGAGTGCTTGCACCAGCCATGCCAGCGCGCATGAAGGTGCCAAGACAATGCAGAGGGCGGAGGAGAAGCAGGTTTGGGCGTGTCCATGTTGCCATGTGTAGTCAGCCCGGTTGAACGAGTTGATGCAGGCGGTGGCTATCTACTAATCTGATAAGGTCCCTGAAGCGCCGGGCCCTGCCAGGAGAGCACCGGGCTACTGAGGGACGTCGTGATTTGGCCCCAGCCTAATGTGGTGATGCGGGTTGCTTTGCTGTGAAGCCGTGAACGAGGGGCGCTGGGTGATTGGTGTGATAGGGAGGGGCAGCAAGTGTGTTAGTGCGGGAGCGAGGCCAATGTGGGGTGCAGCACAAGCAGCGGTGGCACCCTTTGGGAGGGCCGGAGACAAAGAAAGGGCAGCAATTAGAGGGCTTGACGAAAGCGCCCCAGGCGACGGCGTGCTTGGAAAAAACAGACAGCGGTGGCTGAGAGCGCACCAGCCCTGGGCAGCCCTGCCACAGGTGCTGGCCACGCTTTTGGTCAGCCAGGAAACACACACGAAGATGAGCAGAGAGGGCTGAAGACAAAGCGCGAGAGGGAGACGGGAGAGCGAAAACGGCAAGGTGGCTTGGATCACGGGGGTGCATTAAGTAGGGCCAGCTGCTGCCGTAGCAGCGCCACTTCTGGCACGTGCCGCCCACCTGGCAGGTGCAACGGCAGCGTCAAGCCTGGCACGCGCCGCCCAGGCGGTGCACCAACCTGAGGCCAGCAGGGCATCTCCGGCCTATGCGCCTTCAAACGGAAGCGTGCCAGGGCTGGCTGCCAGAGGCAGCGGTGCCAGCTGGCCCCTGATGGGCGCCAGGTCAGCAAGGCGGCCTCGGCCCTCAAGGTTCGGACACAATGGCAGCTGTGTACACCAGGTTGGCGTACACGGTCCCCGATGGGATGGGCCTGTAAGTGGTGCCTGCACGGTGCCATGAAGAGGGGCAGGCAGGGGGCGGGGCGCCCCAGCAGGAGAGGTCAGAGGGAGGCGGTGATGTGGATGGAGCAGGCAGCTGGGGTGGGGCAGGGACGGCAGGCAGGCAGGTGGGAAGCCAGCGGGCGGCAGAGGGCGTGAGCAACCAGCAGAGCGATGGTGCGGGCCAGGCCGTGCAGTCGCCCAGCAAGCGGCACGGCCGAGCGCAGCGCAGGCAGCGGGAGCGGCGCTTACCTAGCAGGCCCCACACGGGCGCGACCAGGGCTTGGTTGAGGCTGATGTGCACATCCAGCCACTCGCCAAACAGTGGATTCTCCCTCTGCAGCAAGCAATGGCGTTGTCTCATAATGGTGGTGCTTCACAGTCGATGCATGGGAGCCCCGTGGTGCACGGCATGCCGCGGCGCCCGCACAGAGGCGGCTGCCACGTGGCAGGCACAGCAGGCATAGCAGGGCGCGCGGGAGGCCAGCGGCCACCTGATGAGTGGCGCCCCCGGTGAGGCCAGGTATCTACAAGGTTGGTACACAGCGAGACCGGCCCATCTAGCTGAGGGCAGGTGCCAACCCAGCTGGTGCCTGCTGGCTGCCAGCTGGGTCTGGGCAGCCCAGTCCCGTGTGCACCCAAGAGGCCGGCCCACGCACCTGGAACTGCTTGCGGGGCTGCCGCTGCTTGACCTCGATGTTCATGTGTGGGGTGGTGATAAGTGCGCCCCACACCCGGCCGTACCGCGGGGGGGAGGCCTGCAGGGGAGGGGGAGGGTTGGGGCTTCGGGCTATGCATACAAAGCCCTGCTGGCAGGGCCTTGCTGATGGCGGGAGCAGCAGCTGGCGGTATACGGGAGAAGGGCAGAGGGTCAAGGAGGGTGGCCTGCACCCTTCGCCACTTGCACGTCGGGGCTGATGGGCCACGGGGCTGCCGGAAGGTTCTTCTGGCCAGGCAGGGCTGCAGGGGAAGACCTTTAGAGGAGGGGGAAAGGCTCACCTTGACCCACACGCTTTCTGGCAGCATGCCCTTCTTGTACGGCGTCAGGGTGCGGCCGCCGGCGTTGACTGCAGGGCCAGGACGCGGGCAGGCGTGGAGCGGCCGGGGTGGGGGGGGTCAGCGGTGCCACCACACCAGCTGGACGCAACACCAGATGGATGTGCGCGCTTCAGATGCACCCACCCCATCTCTCATTGGGCATGGTGACACCTCAGAGCGGCGCAGGCAGGCATAGGGTGGCGATGAAGGGGCCAAGCAGGCAGCTGACCCTGGCTGGCCCTGCCTTGCTGCACAACCTGCCTAACCTAAGAACCCAACCACCCCTCCCTGGCTCCCTCTCCCCCTGCACGCATTCACCTGTAAGGATCCACGTCTTGCCCTGCTTGCGCAGCAGGCAGTCCACTTTGGCCCTGCCCCGCTGCACCGTCACGCGCCGCACGTACGTGTGCTTCCCATCCACGCCTCCCCCTCCAAACGTTGTCTTAATGGTGGTGCCGTCCCCTGTGCCCAGCAGCGTGTATCGCCCGCCAATTTGCCCAGGGAATATGAACCACTTGCCTGCCGGGGGGGGGGGGGGGGGGGGGGGGGGGGGGGGGGGGGGGGGGGGGGGGGGGGGGGGAGGGGAGGGCGGGGTGTGAGGAAGGTGCACGGGGTCATGGGGGCGGGGAGCCAGGAAGCTAGTCCAGGGCAGTGGAGGGGCAGGCGGGGAGAGCGGCGGGAAGAGCGGGTGGCAGGGGAGATGAGCGGACAGGGGGGGAAGGGGTGGAAAGTGTGGCAAGCAGAGCCCGTGCCAGGGACGCCTGGCGGGCAAAGTGTGCCTGCAGCATCGAGTACTCTGCCAAAGCAAGCCGCCACGTCCAAACCGGAGCTACACACGCTGTTCCTCCTCCACGCAGCCGTCCTCGCACAACTAAAACCGGGCCTTAGAGCTTTACCTGTGAAGCCAAGCAGGAAAGGATCCCCCACGATTGCCCCCTTGAGAGGGGGCGGGAGTGGGGGCGGGGAGCGCAGTGCGGGCGGGGGCGGGCGCCGCATGCTGGGGCGTATCAGCGGCGGCGGCCGCCTGTTCATTCCGGGCCCCAGTCCTGGCGGGGGAGGGCTGGGCGTCCTAATGAATGGCTCAAACCTCCTGGGGGGCGGGGGCGGCCCCTTCCGCCGGGGTGAGGGCGGCCGGCGGGGCGGCTTCTTGGCGCCGCCGCCCTTGGGCAGCGGGGGCGGGCTGCGTGGGGGGAGGGGCGGCCTTTTTGCGGGGGGAGGGGTCTTGGAAGCGGCAGCGTTGGGCGGCTGCGGCGGGCGCTTTGACGGCGGGGGCGGGCTGACATCGCGCACAAACGCGCCTTCCGGTGGCGAGGGCCTTGGCGGCGGCCGGGGCACAGGCGGGGGTGGCGGCGGGTGGGGCAACGGCGGGGGTGGCGGAGGCCGCGGCGAGGGCGGCCGGGGGGAGGGCGGTGGGGGTCGTGGCGAGGGCGGGGGTGGGGGTGGAGGCGGCGGCGGCGGCGGGCTGCAAAGGAGTGCATGGCAGGACGAGCGCTGTGTTGGGTGCCCAGCATGAGGGGCTGCCTGGGGGCGGGGAGAGCTGCTGGGGTGGGCTGCCTGGCACTGCAGGTGCACTGAAACGTGGGTGGTGCCTTCCGCTGCCTCTGGGGCACACCAGGCAGCGGCTGCATTGCCACGGACGCAGCTGACGTGGCGGCCACAACTGCCAGCAGCAACCGATATGCACAGGGGCAGGGTGTGCGGCATAGCTGGCAACAACTGTCAAGTATGTGTGCGGCATCTTGGTAGGCACGCAGCAGCTGCGGCACAAGCTTGCAGCTGTGGCCACAGCTGGCAGCGGCTGTCGGACATGGGGCGGGTTTGTGGCAGCTGGCAGCAGCTGGCAGCGGCTGGCATGAGGGCAATGTTGCGCACCTGGGCGGCGGAGGTGGTGGCGGTGGCGAGATGCACGAAATGCCGTCAAGTACGGTGGTTATGGTTGTCGTGATGTAGCCTGCAGCGCGGTGACGCATTCGCCTCCGTTTGGGGTGAGCACTTGGGGGGCACCGGCCTGCTAGCAAGCTGCCACCTTGGCGCTCACACACACGAGGCTCGTGCTTGGCCGCTGCTCTCCCTGCCCCTCCCTTCTATCCTCACCAGTAAAGTTGGTCACCACCAGAACGTCCACTCTGTTGCCGAAATCGTCCAATGTCGTCTGGACGGCGGTCGTTGTGAAGGAGACCTCTTGAGGCATCGGTTGTGCGGTCGGCAACGCAGCCTCGCCGCTCGGCGGCGGCGGCTGTGGCAGCACGCCCCCAAGCGACGCTAGCTGGCCGGCCACGCTTGCAGTGGGCAGCCCAGTGCCGCTGACGGCTGCAGGTGTGCAGCGACAGGTGTAGCCATTGTCAGGCCTGGTTGTAGGAAGTGGGCCGCCAGCAATTTACAGGACACGCAAGGGGGTGTTTGTGCCCTCTGCCGCTCGGCGGCTGCTTCCGCCAGCCAGCAACGGGAGGTCCCCCGCTCGCTCCGGAGCTCCCCGCGCCATCCGACAGCGCAATGAGCATCGCTCAGGGAGACAGGCAACGGGGTTCGAGAGCTGTAGCTGTCCGTATAGATTGGTCGTAGACGTGTGACCCGCCGCCGCCGCCCAACGGCACTTTGATTGCCGGGGGGCAGCCGCCCAACGCTTTCGATCGGTCCGTGGGCGCACCTTGAAGCAGCAGCAGCGCCACAAACGCCAGTGCTCTCACACGCTGGCCTCCGAGCGTCCGCATCCTGCCGCCCCGGGCCCTGTTGGCAGCAACCCACTTGACAGAATGGTGCAAATGGATGTGGGCAGGCGATCGAGGGGCGAGTGGGGGTGGGAAGCGGTGGCCGGCCGGGTCGGTTTGGACGTTTGAAACACGAGTTTTGCCAGGCTGGCAGCCGGGCGCTGACAGCAGCTGTCACAGCCGGTGGGCCGTCCGATGCAATTTGTCGTCTGCCCCCGCTGCGTGGGTTACGTATGTTGCGAGCAGTCAGGGTGCCATTCCAGGTGGCTCCTGCTGCGACGTTGCCTTGTGACCACTGGCCATTACTCAAATTTAGTCAGCCGGCTGCACCACCAAGCTTGCTGTACGTGTGCCCATTTCCCTTCTCGCCGTCCTCAGGCGCGTTACCCTGGGAACGCCATGCTTGCAGCAGTGCAGGCCACCTAGCCCACACGCGTCGCCGCTGCCGCCGCCGCAGCTGCCAACTGGTGCTGCGCTGCCTCTCACGTGCACCCTGCCCTGCTTGCTTGCTGGCTGCCGAGCCGAGCCTTACACATCTTCACACAACAGATGGGTGTCTGAGTCAAGAAGACAATCTGTTGGGCACTTCGTTTAGCATTAGCCTTCCCGACCAAGGGCATCGCACACAGTGATGCCCGGCGGCGGCGGCGGAAAGGACCAGGGTGGTGGAAACCCAAAGGCTTGTAATTGAGGTAGCACGAGTGCACAGCACTGCCCAGAGAACAGCAAGGTGGTTTGAACGGAAGGAGAGAGGGTGTACGGAGGCCCAGTAGAGGGAGGCATTTGTGGCAGCAAGCGACAGCAAAACGGCAGCAGGTGGGCCGGGGGCGCTGCCATCAACAGGGGGCGCTGCGTGCCGGCTGCCGCAGTGCACTTCGGTGCCAGCCAGGCAACAGGTGGCAGCGAAGGAGCGCAGCGCAGCAGCAACAAGGGGTGGGGACAGCGTGGCACACACAGCCCCTGGCAGATGCGGCTCAAAATAAAAGGATGCTTCAACAGCGGCAGCTCGTAATGCAGACAGGGTGTAAGCTTCTCGGGTACTGTTGGCTGCTTTGGGCTACTTTGCTGCGGTGGCTGCCTGCCATGCAAGGTGTTGGGCAACAAGTTGCCAAGGGGTGTGTGGGAGCAAGGGACGAGTGGCGATCTGGCTGGTAGGGAACCGGGTACGTTTGGGGTATGGACAGGCATACATCAAGGGTCAAAGGAGTGTGCCAGGGCGCCCTCAGCTTCCAAGCAGTGGTACCAAACACAGGGGCCAGATGAGGGGGGCAGCAAATGTGGGCTAGTGCAGTGCATGCGGCTGCGCAGGCGCGCGGCTTCTGGAGCGCCATGCGGCGGCAGGGCGATGGTGCCAATCGGGCGAGGCTGGGTAGGGATGCTTGGGTAATGCACTCCAGATGCTAGTGGGTGAGTGGGTGGAGGCAGGGTGGCCCTGATGGTTGCATCAGGACCAGGCACGGCAGGGGCAGGAAGGGTGGGGTGGGAGATGGCGGGGCACGTGGACCCCGGGGGCGCATCTTGCAGCGCCGCCGCGCGCCTCAACCGACCCTTACCCCCGCGCCTCATGCGCCGCTGCAGCTATGACCAACGCCGCAGTCCAGCAAGAAAGGTGGGCCTACTCCTCCTCCTCAGCAGAGAAATCAAACTCGAGCTTGGCGGTGGGCAGGGCGCCGGCAGCCACGACGGCGCCAGGGGGTGGCACCGAGTACGTCACGCCTGCGGGGCAGGGCGGCAAGGGGAGAGGAGGGGGAAGGGGAGGGAGGGGGGAGGGGGGAGCATGGGGGGAGGGGGAGTCAGCGGGGGGGGGGGGGGGGGTACATGGGTGAGCGCACGTGAAGCCACTGTGGGCAGCCAGCGAGTGCAGCGCGCTGGGTGGGGCAGGGTGGGCCCCGTAGGGGAGCCTTCAAGAAGCTGTGCAGGGAGGCCGGGAGCGCGGCGCGATGAGCGCAGCTGAGGGGTGGTTGCCATGAGCCTAGGCGCAGCGCAGCGGCGAGCAGGCAGTGAGCCCGTGCGGCCCCACGCGGCTTGCCTCTGCTCCTCCCGCCCCCGCCCCCCTGCCCACCCCCTGCCCCGTGCCACACCAGGTGCAGCCCTCAGCGCACACATGCACACTCTCAGTCGGCAGCAGCTCACCCAGGAGCCCCTTCACGGGAGGCGGCAAGGGCCTCAGGACGGTGATGTACACGTCCAGCCAGTTGCCGTAGTCGGGGGCAGCCAGCTGCAGGGGCGGGGCGGGGAGCGGCGGGCAGTGGTGCGGGGAAACACACGCGGGGGAGGGGCGGGGGGGTCAGTTCCGTGCACGGCCAGGCCAGCTTCAGTGCGGCCCAAACTGCCTCCCTGCAACTTGCCCTTGTGCTGGCTCACCTGCCCGGGGCGGGTGGGCACCTTCTGGACCCCTGCTACGCAGACCGCATTGCATCACTTTGCTACAAACCTGCCTCCCTGCAGCGCGGACTCACTTGTCCGGGAAGGGTGCGCCCTACCGGCTGCCTGCTATGCCTGCCGTGCAGACTGCACCGCCCCCAATTTGCTACACACCCAATTCGCTGTGTCTGCAGAGAGATATCTTGACCTGGCCCCCCTGCCTCACCTGCCCTGGGTGGGTGGGCACCTTCTGACCCCCTGCTGCACTCCTGCCTCCCTGCAGCGTACAATGCTGGCTCACCTGTCCTGGCCGGGTGGGCACCTTCTGGCGGGCCTCGATGCGCATGAGGGGCGACGTGATGCGGATGGCCCACGGCTGGTCCTTCCTCACGTCAACAAACTGCGGCAGGGGGGCGGAGGGCAGGCAGGGAGGTTTGCAGGGCGGCCGGCGGCAGTGGCGGGCACGGGGGCGGAGGGCAGGCAGGGAGGTTTGCAGGGGGCTGGCATGCCGCCTGCGTGGAGGGAAACAGACAGCAGGCGGGCAGGTAGGGCGCGCCACAGGCAGGCAGGCAGGCAGGCAGGCAACCGTGCGCCGGCGACCGCATGCCACCAGCCCACCCCCCTCCTCATACATGCCGCCAGCCCAGCCCAAAGCAGCTGGCCTCTGGCTTGCCTTGACGCTCACGCCCCCGGGCAGTTGGTACGTCTTGCGCGGCCGCATCTCCTCCCCGCCCGCTTGGGCAGAGAGCTCCCACTCCTTGCCGCCCGCCTTCTTCCTGCCGAGCACAGCGTACACTTCGGCGCCCTCGCCGTTGCTAAAGGTGATGTCCCGCACAAACGTCTGCTTGCCCACCAACCCGCCGGCCCCGAAGGTGCAGCGCAGCACCGTGCCGTCGCCGGCAGTGATCAGCTTGTACTTGCCACCTGGCACGCCCTTGAACATGCGCACCTTCCCTGCAAAGGCGCCAGAAAAGGGGGCGGACAAAAAACCATGGCAGGTTGCAACGAGAGTGGGGCGTGGGAATGCCCTTGCCACCCTGCCACCTGGCAAGCATGGCATAATGCCGAGCACAGGCGTGGGCACCAGGCTGCCATCGGAGTGGGGCGCGGGGATGCATGGTGTCCTGCCCACTCCATTGCCGTGCCCAGCTTCACGCATCTCCCCTTTGCTCACTGCCCGCCCCCCGCCCCACCTCCCCCTGCCATGCTTCCCACTCCCCGATGGCCATGCACCTATCTATTACATCACCCCTCCAACCGCTCACCGGTGAAATAGTGCAGGTATGGGTCCCCCCGGATGGAGGCCTTGGCTGGGGGAGGGAAGGGCGGGCTGGGCGGGCTGGGAGGCGGGCTGGGGGTCGCCAGGGTCGGCCGCTTACTGCGTTGTGTGTGCGAGGGGCAGGGCGGAAGGGGTGAGGTGGGGTGCGGGGCTGTGACGTGTGCCTGTGACATTGCCCCGCCTCCCGCAGCAGGCAGAGCACGCGCAAGGTGAACACTTGGAGGCGGCCGGATGCTCAGCTCATCTGTGCCCCGCCACGTACGCGCGCGCTCAGGGGGAGTGGGTGGGAGGCAGCGAAAGCGCCGTACCCACCGGCACCACATGTGCAGGCAAGGAGGCGCACACACGCGCAAGCCGCACACAGGCCCAGCGTGCAAACCGCACACAGGCCCAGCGTGCGGCAGCTCACGGGGACGGGCTGGGGGGCGGGGGAGGAGAGGGGCTGACCACGATCGGGGGCGGTGGCGACGCGGTGACGACGGGCTTGCGCCTGCGAGCGGCAGATGAGGATTGGGGGTGGCGTCCGGGTGCAGTGTTGGCTGGTTAGCTGGTGAGCTGACTGCCGGGTGCCGCCGGACCGTTCCGGAGAAGAGCAAGCCAGGCTGGGCCGCTGGGCTGGCCTGTGTGTAGGTATGGTGCCCCTCTGCCCGCCTGCCTCAGCACATGGCATGCCAGCTGGCAGCCACGGCAAGGCAGAGGCAAGTGGATCGACTCACGGAGGGCTGGAGGGAGGCGGTGGGTTGGAGGCTGAGGGCGGCGGGGGTGAGACGTCGCGGGTGGTTGAACCTGGCGGCGGGGGGCTGGCAGGAGGCAGCGCCGGTGGGGGGGACAAGTTGCGGGTGGTAGATGCCGGCGGGGAGGGGGCAGGGGGCGGGGGCGGGGGGCCCACCGTCGTGTTGCGGGGAGTGGAAGGCTTGGTGGGGGGCGGCGGGGATGACGGGAGCGCAGGTGGCGGCGGCGAGCTGCATTTGAGCAAATAGGTAGGTAAGTAGAGGCAGGAGCAGGAGGTCAGAGGAGTTCAGTGGAGGGAGGAGATGGCAGGGAATGGGGCGTCAGGGGCTGTTCTGGAGCTGATCAAGCCCCCTTGCTGGTAATGCAGGAGCCGGCGGGCTGTAATTGCAGGTTCAGATGGCTTCGTGTGTGGCTGGGCGCCAGCAGGCCAGCTGCAGGTACTGAAGCGTCTCACCACGAGAGCTCGGGCGGCGGGGGCTGGCAGGAGGCGGGGGGCGGCGGGCTGCAATATGGGGTGAGGGCACAGGAGCAGAGAAGGTCAGGAGGCACAGCACTCAACACTCGGCACGGAGCGGGTGAGGTCCAGTGCAGGGCGGCTGCGGCTGCGGTTCGAGGGGTGCCCCCCGCGCAAGTGAGCGGGCACTACAGAGCAAGCGTGCATGCATGCTCTCCTGCCCACGCCCCGAGGGTGCGCTGATCACAGGCGCTGCGAAGCTCGGGCGGCAAGGCACGTGGCGTGCACAGCGTGCACAGCATGCAGGGCGCTGGGTGCGGCTTCGCGGCTGCAGCCAACTTTTGTGAGCTCAGTGCCGTGCGAGTCAAGTGGACACTCCAGTGCAGCAGCTGTAAAGGGCCTCACCTGCAGTCGCAGTCGTCGCAGTCACAGTCATGATGGCACCTGTGGCAGTCGTGGGAGTGCGTGCAGCCGTGGGCGTGGCAGCCACCCCCGCAGGCGGCGCCGTTGCTGATTTCTGTCGTGGTAGTGGTGGTGACAACCTTGCGCCAGCCGCGCCCGTCCTCCTCCTCCTCCACCTGCGCGCCCGGGGCAGAAGGAGAGGAGAGAGTAAGGCATGAAAAGGCAGCAGGGGTGCTTCATGGGTGACGGCTGAATGCGTCCTTGTGGGGGCAAGCCCTCAAATCTGTGGTGGCTGCGGCGTGCTGTCCGTTGGCAGGTACAGACGGCCCGGGGGACTGCCCTGCCAGCATTCCCACATGGCAACGTGCATGCAGGCTGCAGCGCCGCAAGCACGCTTCCGTCAAGCCCCACAACCGAATGCTGCGTCCCGGCTCACCGCATCAGCGCCAACGCCGCCCCGCCCCCACCCTCACCGCAGCCTCCGTGCTTAACATGAGGCAAGTTGTATGCGGGGTGCATATGACTCTACAGCCCGCCTGGCCGGCCGCTCTGCCGCTCCCCGCTGCTGCCCACTCACGGTTTTGGACTTGTACACGATGTGGTAGCTCTGGTTGCCGGACTTCACCAGGTCTTCCGCTAGGTCGTGCCCAGCCTCGGCATTCTGCAGCACAATGGAGGTCGCGTCGCTGGTGGCGGCTGCGGGGGTGCCACAAGGGTGAGGGATTGGCAGCGGCACAGGGAGGGACAGGTGAGGGATGCTTAATACAGGAGTTTTCTGAAAGCGATTGAAGCTTGCGGGAGATGAGTGCAGGGACCAGGGTTGCCTGTAGACGGGGGTGGCTCTGATGCGCAGCGGCCCGCCGCCGGCCTGCCGCCGCCGCAGGCGGGGTCTGATTTGAACCTGGCCGTCCACCGCTGCACCCCCGACCGCCCCATTACTAGCGTATTGATGACTCGTTAGACATGCTTTCTGCTGCGATCGGCACACAGGGTGCTCCGGACCGCCACAGTGCGGGAGCTTGTTCGAATGGGGCACCACGTCCTTGAGGGTCCCACACAATCCCTGACCTCTGCCGCTTGCCGGTTTGGGCATGGTGCGATTGATCTCAACCCCGGTTCTCACCTGCCAGCGTCAGTGCAGCCAGGGCGACGGCAAGGGCCATCCTCCCCGCTCTGCTGCTTGGGCGCAGCATTCTGGCCTGCAGACAAGAGATTATGCGTGCGAGCGAAAGGCAATTGTGCAGGCGGGTTCGCACTGGACGAACTAAGGAAGTTGAAATTGAATGGGTCTTTCTACCAAGCAGCGGACGTGTCCAGGTGGCGCACACCTCTCATCAGGTTCGTACACATGCTGGGTTGCCTACGGTCAGCGGATTGTCAAAGCTGCAAAGCTGGTGGGGCGTTATGAGGTGTCCCCAGGGGTGCAGCTCTGGAGACAAGGTTGATCTTGCCCACTGGACAGCAGCGGAACCACTGAGTCTGGGGTGTGCCTGCCATTTGAGCCACCGGATGGCCTTGGGTGCACACACGTCGGATCTTGAAGGCATCTCTGTCTCAGGGTTCAATATGCATATTGAAGAGGAGGGCATGTGGAGCTTCCTTGCGCCCGCCAGGGCATGACCACCGTGTGGGGTGTGACCCGCCGTAACACCCGCCCGCCAGCATGTTCCGGGGCTCGGCGAGTGGGCTTAGGTGCTGGGGGCGACAGAGTGATGGCTGTTTGTGGCAAAGGGGCTTATGGACACTTGAGGCACTGCTAATTGGGTTCCCGAGGGCTTGCTGCACATTGGCTAGTGCGGCGCCGGCGGGCGGGGGTGCGCCATGTAGGCAAGCACTTGCAGGTGAAGCAACGGTGCGCCGCAGCTTTGGTGTGCCACCATCGCCCTTTCTGAACTGTTCTGGGGCTGCCCTTTTGCTGGTTCAACCTTGCTTGCGCGCGAGCGCTCCAGCCGTCTCCCCGCTGCGCACTCCATCCCACAATCGCCCGCCATGCTGCGGGGATGCTGCAGTAGGCCAGGCAGCGGGCAGCTGCGGCGGCCGGGGCAGGGCAGCAGGGTCGCCCAGTGCCACTCACCAGCCGGCCCACTGCGGGTTGTTGCAGAGGTGAGCTGCCGCCGAGCATCTGCATAAAACGGTGGGTGGTCCCCTGTGTCAGCCGGCACCGCTCTTGTGGGAAGCCTCTGGCCACCGCCGCCACTGGCCGTCGGCAGAGCCTGGCCTGGAGTGCGCAGGCACCACTGATGCGCAGGCACGGGCAAGAGGTGTGCGCAGCTGCGCAGATAGAGATGCCCGCAGTGCGCCACTGCTCCGTGCATGCCAACCTCCCTCTCTCCCTCCCCTTGCAGCTCGGAGGCCGGCCCGGCAGCAGCCCCGGCAACAGCAGCGGCGGCAGCGGCGACAAAAACGGCGGCGAGCCGCGCCGCCTGCCGGCATCCTCGGGGCGGCCCATCCCACCCGGGCGGCGGCGCAAGGCGCGGCTGCCAGGCATGTTTGAGGTGCAGGATGTGTCCCCGCCGCCTCGCTCCCTGGGCATTCATGCCCTGCCGCCCAACACGCACAACGGCGACCAGATCGAGGTTGAGGGGGCGGCTTACGTGGTGCAGTGCGTGGTGATGCAGTACAAGCTGGTCCGCGGGAAGTACAGGTGAGCAGGCACAGCGGGCAGGCAGGGGACCAGAGAATAACCTGGCCTCTGCACGCCTGGCTGCCTGGCTGGCGGCACATGCTGTGCGGTTGTGCCGGAGTCATCTGATGGGAGGCGAGCAGGCTGGGAGGCGGGGCTCTGCTCCCAAGGGCTCTGGGAGGCAGAGCGGGCAGGCACATGCTGGCTGATGCCTGCCTGCCGCTGCTGCTGCCGGCAGCAGCCGTGCAGCAGCAGCCGTATGCACCGCCAGAGGCCAGCCGACGCCTGGATGTTGTTGCCGCCCACCGGTGCGCCTCCCCTCGTCCGCCTGCCCTCCTTGCGTCCAGGCGGGAGCATGCGCGGCTCGAGGTGCAGGGCACGGGGCGCATGCTGGCCAACCTGTTTTTAGAGGAGCTGTACCAGAAGGGGGAGCCGCCGGCAGCTTCCGACAGCCTGTAGCGTGCTGCCGTGAGCTTGTCATCATGGTCAGCTACCAGCTGCCAGCTTGCCCACCAGACCCCAGGTAGCCTGTGGAGCGACCTGCGTGGTGGCTGACAGTTGGCTCGCCAGCTGGGCCCTGTGCATGGCAGCTGGCGTGTGGGTGTGATCCAGCCTGCGGGCTGCGCCATTGGGAGGCGTCCGCTGTGCGGCCCAGCCCAGCTCGGCCCCGGCTCCACTTCAGTCTCTCTGGCTTTCATTCCAGTTCCTTCCTCCCCGCTCCTCAGCCATCTGGCTGTGCTGCCTTGTCTGCAAGTGTCTATGCTGCCTCTTTCCGCACCCTGCCCCCCCACATGTAGCCGTCCCGGCTGCTTAAATCGGACACTGCTGTACACTTCACTCCCCTGCCACCCTTATGATGGCCTGCTGATGACCTGCTGCACCCTGCCCCACTTGGCCCAGCCTCTCAGCTTTTTATACATCATCATCCCGCACTCATCACCCAACCCAGCCTCAACCCCGCATCTGATTCTATCGCCGCAAGCGCCTGCCTGCGCGCCTGCTGCTCTGAGAGAAGAAGCCGAGTCATCATTTGTTACAATCTGTGAGCGTCACGCATATATCGTGTGGGGGTGCGGCTGATCTGTTGTGGCCACAAGAGTGCCGGCGGGAGTGGACTGTGGGCGGGCGAGAGGGAGAGGAACGAGGCAGGAGCAAGCGAAAGCAGGGGGTGGGGAGCAAGGGACGTGGACGGAGCAGACAAGGGAGGCGCAAGGAGCGCGCCAAGGCACAAACAGACATTGAGGGCCGGGCCAGAGGGTGGTAAACGGCGAGGGCTGGCTTGAGGTGCGGGGCAGCAGGGCGCAGTTGGCCTGCCCTGCGCGCGGCAGCAGGCTGGCATGACCACGGGCCCCTCGCGAGTGGGACATGCCAGCAGCACGCAGAAGCTAGGGTGACCTGGGCCGCCGCTCTATAACACCGCCAGCTGCGCCAGCGCCGGCAGCAGCACTCTTCACTCCTGCATCGCCGCCACGCCGCTGCGCACGCTGCCGCGGCCGCGCACGCGGCTGGTGCCACCCGCCGCCTGCTGGAAGTGGCGCGTGAGCTGCACCATGCGGGTGCCCCCCTGCTCGCCGCTGATGCGGATGCCGCTGCTGAGGGTGCGCGCGCCGCCGGGGCCGCCGCCGCCAGCGCCGCCCTCCGCCTTGGCAATGAGCTCAATCTGAACAAGTTGCACAAGGAGCGGGGGCATCGGGAGAAAAGGTGAGGCTACGGAGGAGCCAGGGAGGGAGGTGGTGGTGGGAACAAACCGGAAGGGGCAGCCACCGCCCTCGGCCTGGTAACTGCCCCCGGCCTGGGCAAGCCAGCTCAACACGGTGAGCGGGCTTAAGAAGGAGGCAGGGCGGGAGAATGGGCTGGAAAGAGTAAAACAGGTTGAGGTTGAGTTGCATCCACACATGGAGTGTTGATGTCAAGCCCTTGCACCCAGAAGTATGTGCCATCGCGTTCCCGCCCAGCTGGTGTACCAAAACACCGCCCACACTGCCCTCCCCACTTGGTGATCCGCCGAAGGATTGCCCCGCCATAATGTACGGCAGTTTCTGCTCAGATGAATACTTGTTCACCCACCCACGCACCAACCCAACCACTCCCGAACAACAGCCATAAGTGAGGCTCACCTGCATGGCGTTGCCGTCCAGCTGCACGTTGTTGTACCGCCGCATCGCGCGGTCGGCGTCCCCCGCCTCCCGGAAGATCACCTCCGCCGTGCCCTCGGACCGGCCGCTGCAGGCGGCCAAGAGACGTGGAGGAAAGCGACAGCAGCGGTGCGGTTTTGACAGAGCTGGGGAAGACTGCTAGGCATCTGGCTCTTGGGAGCATCGCCCCGGCTATGCCCCCCGGCGCGGCCGCTGCAGGTGGGGGACGCGGGCGGACAGCACGTGCCGACAGGCAGGAAGTGCCACACGGCACGAATGCAGGCTTCGCCTTGGCTGACCGCTTGAGCGCCGCCACCCCACCCTCAGCCAACTACTGCAAAGAGCTCGGTTTGATCAATCCGGGGTGCACCCACCTGTTGTCGTAGTGCACCCGGTTCAGCACCAGCTCCCCGCACGTCTCAAACAGCTCCTGTGGGAGGGAGACGGGAGGGGCAGCTGGGGGCACTGTCAGGGCAACATGGGGCGGGGGCAGGCGCGGAGAGCGGCCCTGCTACCGTCTACACATGCTGCCGTAAGCACTGCGCCACGGTCCCACCCCACCTCACCCCACGCGGCCTGCACGCAATCACACAACACTCTGCTGCTGACCTTGATGTCCGCATCCGTCACGTTGAAGTGCAGGTTGGAGATGTAACTGCAGGGAGGTGGCGAAGGAGGGGGGCGGCCGCCGGGGCGCAGGCAGGCGGGTTGCGGCGTGTGGGGCAGGAAGGCGGGCGGGGAGATGCGTCCGTAGCAGGGCTGGGCCCAGCGCCAACGGCTGCGCCGGCCGCATGGAGCGCGGAGGAGATGGTGGCAATGCCGCAGGGAGGTGGCGGACTGTGAAGAGGCGACGGATGAGAGTTCACAGGACCACAGCATGCCAGGCTGCGCCCCCAGCTGGTCGCAGCCGCAGCCACAGGCCCTGCCGTGGTTCGGCTGCTGCACCCCAAGGACTGCGCGCTGCGCTGGGGCGTCCGCGGCACCGGGTAGAGGCAGGGGAGCGGCGGAGTGGGAGGGTCCGCTCCGTCCGGCAGCCGGGGGACGGCGGGTGAGGTGAGATCTCGCTTGCGTGCACGGGTGGCGCGGCGGGAGCTGTGGGAGGAGCTGCGTGGCGTGTTGTGGTGCACTTAGGCCCCAATGAATGAACAAGGGTAGCGGTAGCGCGCACTCACAGCTTGGTGCCCAGGGGTGTGGGGTCCTTGGGGCCGCGGCCGGCACGGGGGCCGCGCGCGCCGCCGGCGCCGGCGCCGCCGCGTGGCCCGCTGTACAGGTCGTGCCCCCACTTGGCGCCGCCCTCCAGGGCTGCGGCACGCTTCTCTGGGTCCTCGCTGCGTGGCTCCCGGAACTCCCGGGGCTCGCGAGGGCCGGGGCCGCCGCCTGGGGGGCCGCGCTGCAGGGTGGACGACGGGTGCAGGCAGTGCTTAGGCAAAGGTGGGGGTGTGAAGTGAGTCGACGGGCAAAGTGTGAAGCAGAAGAGCAGGGATCAGGGCGTGCAGCACAGGCGTGCAGGGGAAATGAAGAGGCAACCACAGCCCACGCAAGCAGCGGCGGCAGCGGCAGCGTGGGCGGGGCCGCCTCTTGCGGCCTGCCCAGCGCTCCCCAAGTCCCGCACGCCGCGCTCAGCGCCACCCACCCGCGCCTTGGCGATGCCCCCCTGGTTCTTGACCGTGATGGACAGGTTGCGGGGCTGCTCGCGGCGCGGGGCGCCACCCGAGGCCCGGCGGGGCGGGCGGGCACCCTCTGCCGGCTTGTTGCCCTTGCGGACCTCCTTCTTCTGCGATGGGGGAGCAGAGGGAGGCCGTGTGGGCTCAGGCCGAAAGTGTCGCTCCGATTCTGCGCCATGCGGTCGCCCCCTCGCTTTCCGGGCGCTGCAATTGCACCAGCAGGGCTGCCCGGGTGGTCTTGAGCCCCAAGCGCCTCCAAAGCACCCACCTGCTTCGTGTCCTTCTTCTGCCTGTCCTTGGCTATGAGATCATCAAGCGACATGTTCAGTGCTGCCTCGTGCGCCATGGTGGCTGTTGCTGGCGAACGGGAGGAGCGAAAGGGGCCGAGACCGGGCGAGGCTGTCTCATTGACTGCACAGCAGGGCGCAGCACGCTATTTTTTGAGCTGCCCTGTGTCCTTTTGAGGCTGCACTGGCTCTGACAGGCGATCACAGCAGTGCTGCAGCAGTACAGAGCGAAGGAGGAGTAGACGCAGCCCCAGACAGAATGGCGCAGACGGCGCCAGCGATGGCGCAGGGCTGCTACAAGTGCGGGCAGAAGGGGCACTGGTCCCGCGACTGCACTGTGCCGCAGAGCCAGTGGATCCCCCGTCAGCCGAGGCAGCAGACGGGGCAGCCGCGGGCCGTTTTCGGCGCCGCCGGCTGCCCAGGCGCCACGCCCGCCGGCGGCGGCGCCACGCCCTTCGGTGCTGCCGGCAACCCAGCAGGGGGCGACGAGCAGCTCGAGTGAGTGCAGTAGTGGGACGCAGCTTGGACTCTGTACTGCAGCGATGTCTCCTGCACCTGTGCATGTGCCCGAAACTCTTCCGCCGCCTGTTGCCACCGCCCTTGCACTCCACCCCTGCTGCTCCACCCCCTGCTGCAGCCCGGACGGTGATGCGGCGCAGGCGGGGCAGGCTCCTGCTGGCCTGACAGCCGCTGCGCTGCGCAAGGAGAAGCGGAAGCGGCCCAAGCTCACAATGGACCTGCTGCTGGTGAGGAGGAGGGGGAGCAGGGCGGGGTGTGGCGGAACTACCCCTGGGAATTGCGTTGCCAGAGTAGGGAGGGGAAGTGGGCGGCAGGTTGGCAGGTGTGAACCGAATGGAAGCGTGGATTGCTGTCGCCTGGGTGCATCCAACATTCTAGAGACATGCATGGTGTGGATATGGACATGGTCTGGGTGCAGGGGTGTGGGCTGTGGCCTGTGTTGTTGCAGTGCTCACGAGCAGCACAGAGTGTGGTGGACTTGAGCGCAGCTCTCCCTTGTGTTGCGTTGCGGACAGCATGCCGCATCGCCTGTGCTCCTCTGGAGGCCCAGCCGTACGTGCCCCTGCTGTGCCTTTCCACCATGCCTTGCCCTGCGTGTTCTCGCCCTGCTCCAACAGGTTCGCACCCCAGGGCCGGCCTGAAGCGAGCCCACTGCCTGCTGGCTCTCTCATGGGCCCCTGCTTACCCTCGTTCCAAAACCTGCGGCTCCCACGTCCACCCCTTCTCCCCAACCCCTTAACAGGGCCACAAGGGGCTGCCAGACGTGCAAGTCAACTTCCCGGACGCCTTCCGCCGCCAGTTCAAAGGGCGGGGGCACGAGGCCAGCGACCTGCGCCGGCTGCTGGAGATGTACAAGCGCTGGCAGGTGGGTGTGCTCTATACATGTCAAGTTGCGCGAGCACAGCGGTGTGTGTGGGAGCACTGGCAGGTGGGGCGCTCCACACGGGACACTATACTTGACCGGATTCACGTGGGCAGTGGGGTGTGTGGCCGCGCTGGCAGGCGGCCCGGTATTGGCATGTTGTGTGTCGCTCTGTTGCTGCGGCACTGCTGGGCAGCTGCTGGGGATGAGGACAATTGCTCATCCTCCATCAGGACACCTGGCTACCCCCCTTTGTGCCCCCGCAGGACCGCATCTTCCCCCACGGCCCCTTTCATGCCCTTCCTTACGCCTCGCTGCCCCCTGAGTGGCACACCTCCATCCCACCCTTGGTCAACTGGCTGGCACCCTCTGTGCCCCCGCAGGACCGCATCTTCCCCCACGGCGACTTTGACGCCTTCATCGGCTCGCTGGAGCGCCTGAGCGGCACCCACGTGCTGCGCTCGCACATGGTGGAGTACCGCAAGAAGCTGCTGGTGGTGCGGGGGCAGGGATGGGGCGGGGAGTGTCTGGGCAGGGATGCCTGGGAGGGGGTGCGCCGAATGGTGGGTTGGCTGGCAGAGGCCTGGCTGTTGTGTGCGGGTGCCTGGGCCGCTGGCGCTCCCACCTGGCGGTGCGTGGGTGATGATGGCCCGGGGTGCGTTGAGGCAGGGGTGTGCCGGTGACGTTGGGTTGGCTGATTTAGGCCAGGCTGCCATGTGTGGGTTCCTTGGCCCCGGACGGTCGCACATGGTGGAGTACCGCAAGAAGCTGCTGGTGGTGCGGGGGCGGGGATGGGCAGGGGGGCATGTTGTCACAGGTGTGTCGGCCGGGGTGTGCACGCGCTCATCACTCACCTCGCCCTGCCCTGAATGCTTGCCAACCGCTGCAGGAGGTGCAAGACGTCATGAACCCGCCGCAGCTGCAGTTGGATGAGCAGGAGGCAGAGGTGGGCGCCGGTGCTGCCGCTGGCGCTGCTGGCGCTGCTGCGGGCGGCGGCGCTGGCCGGGCGGCGGCGGCCTGGGATGACGATGATGATGACGGCATGATGGAGCTGGTGATTGAGGGAGAGGAGGAGCACCCAGGTGAAGGTCCTCGTTTGTTGATTGTTTTTTTGTGGGCCAGGTGGTGAGCGGATGGGCGTGAGGCATGGCGGGCGAGCGGGCGGGAGGAGGGCGTGGTGGGGTGTGTGTGATCAACTGTCGTGGGAGGCGGACTGTCGCCTCTGGTGTGCTCACTCACTCTCGGCAGCCTCGTCACTCGATGGCAGCACGAACCATCTGCACCTGCTTGTATCACCGCTTGTGCTCGGTAGATGGATGGATGCTTGCCCGGCGGTGCTGGCGGAGCCGGTGGCAGGCCCCCTCACCCGGCCACGTCACCCTCATGCCTATCTTATCACTCACAGCCCTCCACGTTTCAATCGTTTGACACTCATAATGGCTGCAAGACCTGGCAGCCGCGCGGGG